>VXBA01005920.1:194785-254801 GCA_013399895.1 Serilophus lunatus
AAAAAAAAAAAGAAAACTAGAATAACTCTACCAGGACGAAAGAAGACTTTTTAGGAGAGAATTTTTACTTTGGTTTACATTTAATCTAAAAATATGAAAGCCTTGTGAAGCTTATGGAACATGTCCCTACAGATCCATTTCCAAGCACATTAAGGACAACAACAAGAGAACAGCCATCACAGATTTACCAGGAGTAAACTGTACTTGACCAGCCTGATTGCTTTCCATGGGGAGCTAACAGCCTCTGTGGATCATGGAGGTGGTGTGGAGGAAGCCCTGGAAGTCACTTATGTTTATTTTTGTACAGCTTTTGACAAAGTCTCCTTGTAGTCAAACTGGGGGAGAGTGAACTGGATGTTTGAATTACAGGGTGGATGAAAAGCTGGCTGTGCAAATTAGAATCAAGGCTAATAGTTCAAAGCCTAACAGACAACCAATTTGGGGTACTGTTTCTTAGGAGTTAATTCTGAGTCTGATAAATCAACTGAATGAATCAATGAATCTGTGTGAGCAATGTAAATGATAGCTCAGAACAAACTTCCAGGAAGTTAACAAATGACAGGTGGGGGAACATCTGATTGCTTGAGGTCAGAGCTACTATTCAGAAAGGGAGGTGGAGAAATGGGACATCATAAACCTTATGAAATTCAGTGAAGACAAATAGCAAGTACTGCATCTGGAGTGGAACAACAACATGCAATTGCAGCAGCTCTGAAGATTCCTTCAGGGTGCTGGTTGATGACACATCAACATATGACAATGGCTTTTCTATACTGGGTATCCTAAAAGTGGACACAATGTTCCAGAATTGCCTTCTGGTTGATAAGTAGAGGGAATAATCACTTCCCAACCCTGCTGCCATGCAACCTATATTCTCCACAGCATACCTGAAGAGCCCGTTCTGGCAGGCTGGAACAGAATCTTAATGTTATTTCAGACTTAGTAAAAAACTAGATGCACACACACAGACATAAAGTAAGAATTTTATGATAGGGCCATAGGAGCACCACACAGTACTCAGAAGAGACTCAGCCTTATGGTAAACAGATTTAGCCAATCTGCTCTGCAAGGACTAATGCAAGACTGGCCAGGAGCCAACCCATGAGCTTTCTTAACCTCCAGAGCCTTAGACCATTAGCGTAAACAGCAGATACCTAGAGAAGTATAAGAACAAGGGAAAAGTACAGTGATACTTTCCTTCAACACTTATCCAACTGCCAGCAATCTGTGGTTTAAGGGTAACCTGATTCCCTGTGTATAACTGCATAACACCTTTGCTGCAATTTTAACAGACTTCATGCTGACAAGATACGCAATTGCACTTTGAATGCTTTCATACATCTGGCCATAGCAGTGTATGACCTCCACACTTGTTTGACAATTGTGAGTCATGTGAGAAACACCCTTGTATTTCTCTCCAACTTCATGCCCAACAATGTAATTGAAACTTTTCCTTGTGCAATAGAAAATGGTGACCCATAATGACCTGGCTATTTTTTCTGTATATTATGGAGATCGGCAGAATCTCCCTTGACCTGAATCAATCATCTCCTTTCAGTGTTGGATATTCTCAGTCTATTCAATAATCCTGGTTGTATGAAAGCCTGTATTTCTGGTGATCTTTTTCCAATTGGTTTTACACACTTCCAAGTTCCAAGTCTTAATTTTTATTATTTTTCATTGGCCATTCTTAAAAATCCTCTAATTTTTATTTGCCTTTTTTTACAGCTGATGACAAGTGAGATTTATTAACTATCCTCTAAGAACTTTCTTGAAAAGTAATATCTGACCTATAGGTCGTTATTGTGCACCCATACTCTTACTATTAAATACAGCTATAACTAAAATATAGATTAACTAGGTTTATTTTGATTTCATTGCCCTTGATTTGATAGGATCAACAACAATGACTTCAGCTTTATCTGCCATCTGCTACCCTTTTTTTTTAATTTAGATAATTCATAAACAGGTTAAAGACCACAAGTTTCATCTCACACTTCAAAAGAACCTTTCTCTTTTGGAGAAACTGACCATTTATTCCTGACTTTAGTCATCCATCCTTTAAACAGTTATTACTCCCATAGAAAACATGAGAAGGACTGAGTAAATATTTTATTGAAAATCAAGTATATATGACAACTTTTCAAATCCACTTTCTGTGATATTCTGTAAACAAAATATGAATTATTCTCTTCTCTATAATAATTATACATCTCTTTATAACTTCTCTTCCACTAGAGAAGTCAAACACATAGGCCTATAATCACCTCAGTCTTACAAGGTCATCCTTAAATGGTCATTTTCCAGTTGTCATCTCCCATTACTCTGAAAACTGGGGAAATTTAAGCAAGAGAGTATACAATTACTGGAAGTTTTAACAGTATTTTTTTCAAGCATGTAAATTTAAGGCAGTTCCATTCAACTCCATCCCAAAGACAAAAAAAAACAACAGTAAAATTAAATAAAATGGAGAGTCATTTAGCCACAAACTGGTATTCTGGCACCACTCAATAGCAATTCAAATTCTCTCATTTTTGGTTGTATTGTCCTCTGATGTGTTTTCCAATAGTGTGAAGAGGAATACTTCAAAGTAGAACCTAACCAGAAAGTAGTAAAACCATAACATATCTAATTCTAAAAGAAAGCTCATTCATCTTTTATTTCCTGTTTTCTTCATAGAATCATAGAGGGGTTTGGGTTGGAATGGACTTTAAATATAATCTAGTTCCAACACCCACTGCCATGGGCAGAGACATCTGCCACTAGATCAGGTTGCTAAGTTCTATGCAGACAGGCCTTGAATACTTCCAGGATAGGGCACCCACATCATTCTCTGCCCTTTTTCATCTATTGGGCTTCTTTCTAAAGTTGGCGCTACCTGCTTATCAGCCAGTAGAGCTAAACTGCCCATCAAGGAGTTTGACTGTACACACATACAAGACAGGAACATTTTGTTCCTGAAGTAATAGAGTATGAGCAAAATTTTCTTATTCGTAGCCTGGAAGACTGATTTATTTGCAAAGGGCATTTCTTTAGTCAGCTTCATCTCATCTTACTGTTGATGGCCATGTCATCTCTCCTTGATCCCAGAAGAGTACTCTATTCCACTACATCAACTCCCAGGAACACAGGATAGAGCTGAGTATCTGTTTTCTTACTATAGTTTTTATTCTTTCTAAACAGCTACTTATAGCTCAGGTTTCCTAATACCCTATTGTCCCCTAAATATAGGCTCCCTATCTCAAGGTGATACTGCTGCATTAACTACATTGTAACTGTTTTTTGTGAAACTGGTATCATCCCTACCTTCAGCTCTTTTTGTACAAATATTGTCTCTGAAATACTTTCACTTATTTAAACAAGATTCAAAGAAAACAAAAAAATATTCCAGTTACAGAGAAAGAAAAACATTTCAAAGCACAAATATTCCTTTTGATAATATATTTTTTGAGCTGAAAACCTGAATAATGTTAGTATATGTAGCTTTTAAATCGCTACTTCAACACAGTGGTATTCGAATGGACCCCTTTTAGTGAAGCAAGACTTACAAACATATGAGGCAAGCTAATCAGCTCTTCATAGAAACTTGTGTAGAAATTGTCATTTTCAAATGGATAAACATTGGAATTATTAACTTTGACAAAAAAAATTATGGAATATTAATAACATTCCCCCCCACATACATATATATTCAATTCTTTCCCCACCACTTTACTCCTTGGAAGGGAAGTACAGCAGTTGCTACCACACCCAAGTAACTTCTTTTCTGAATTAAAAATGTACCTGCATTTATTGCCACAAAACCGTAACTGTTGGAGAAATGTTTTTCAAACGTCTCTCAGACTAAGGGGATGGAATTCCTTGCGAACCATTTTTTGAATACTGATATCGATTGGCTTGAGCTCAACGAGTTTGTTTGATTTTTGCTTCCAATTATAAGTCCTGATCATAATTATATCTCTAAAACGGCACTTTGCCTATAATTCCTTTAGTTTCAAGACATTTCATATGGGACTATAGTTATAGTGTGTGTATGGATAGATAGATAGATAGATAGATAGATAGATAGATAGATAGATAGATAGATAGATAGATAGATAATTTACATTTAGGATGTGGCTCTGTGATTTTCAGATCAAGATTGTGACAGAAGCACATATTCAAATTCACATAGACATTTATAATTCTTTTTTTCATTTCACCTAGCTGCAGTGTTTTAGCACATAGTAAATTAATTTCCTACACTATTCAAAACTGAAAGAGCTGCAAAAGAACCAAGAACTCCTCTCAGTTCTGTTACTGGCCAGCAAACAGTGTCGCAAAAAAGCGTTTTGAGGTCACTTAAAGAACCTCATAGATCATAGTGTGGCCTGAGGGAGGAAGGGATGCACCACCACATACAGAATCACAGAATAATCTGCGTTAGAAGAAATCCACAAAGCACATCGAGTCTAACTCTTATCTGAATGGCCCATACAGGGATCAAACCTGCAACCTTGGCATTATTAGCACTATGCTCTAATTAACTGAGATAATTAAGCTAAAATTTATTCAGATTTTGGCTCTTTATATTCCCAAAGTAACAAGTATTTCTTTAGAATATAAACACGAACATTTTTGAAAGTGAAAGTCACAGTAAACAATTCCTTGCCATTTACAGAGACTGAAAAATCAGCTGCTGACCATCATAGGGATTTTGCATCAAAATCCTTCCACCAGGCAGTCAAGGAACTCAGTATCAAACCTCTCTCTCTACCACGTCATAATCAATGATCCTTCTTATAAATATGTAATTTAACTTCAGAGGCAAAGAAGTAAGGATTTATTTACTCCACTATGTATCTCTCTACATTGTAGGTGTCTACATTAGGGCTATCCACATTTACACCTAAGCTATGGCACTTTCAAAGTCAGACGAGACAATAAGTGACATTGAGGCTGGGCGGGAGGCAGGGGATTCAAGTCTACACTGGGTAAAATAAGAATGATCATGGCATTACCAAAAGAAATGTTTCCAGCCTTCCAAGACACATGTGATCACATTTGTAGTAGATTGACCTTGGCTGAATGCCAGATGCCTACCAAAGTCCTTCTGTCACTCCCATCCAAAAAAGGACAAGAGAGAGAAAATATAACTAAGGGTTGAGATAAGAACCAGGAGAGATCACTCACTGATTACAGTGACAGGCATAACTGACTCAACATGGGGATATTATTCAAATCTATTACTAACAAAATCAGAGCAGGATAATGAGAAGTAAAATAAATCTTGAAAAATACCTTCCTCCTCCCTCCCTACCTCCTTCCCAGCTCTACGTCCTCTCCTTTACCAGTGCAGGGAGACGAGGAATGATTACAGTCAGTTCACAACATATTGTCCCTGCCACTGCTCAGGGAGAGGAGTTCTTCCCCTGCTCCAGCGGGAGTCCCTCCCATGGGAGACAGTTCTTCATGAACTTCTCCAGCATGAGTCCATCCCACGGGCAACAGTTCTCCATGAACCACTCTAATAGCTAATTTAAATGGCTTGGAAATTGGACAAGCTGAATTGTAGTGCCCACTTATAGCTAAACTGAGAAAAAGTCTTTTTGAACATATGCTAGTGTATATTTGAATCATTCCTAATATCTTCAGGCACAAATTCAATACTACCACAAACAGTAAGGACCTCTGCTGATCTCACTGATATTTGAACCACTGAATTTACTATGTAAAAGGACATAATAATTTTGGACTCAACTTCTGTGTAGAAGTTGTTCCTATGTTTATCAATGCTTCAACACTGCCATGAATTTTCACCACCTTTCCTATAGTGATTTAGACTGGAAAGAATCTAGTTTGAGGGATTCGAGAGCCTATTTTTAAGTACAAGATGGCAGGATCAAGGGCTTAAATTGTTTTGTTTTTTTTTCCCATTGAACTTCCTAATTATGACTCAATTAGTCCAGAATATCAAATTCAAATATTAATGCACCTGTGAATTTAGTTCGGCCTGAAAAGCAAAAGACCATTACTCTCCATGATGCCCCTACAGATGGGTAATAATTCTTAATGAATAGTTTATTTGATGAATTTTGTCGTTTTGATCCTGAAGGATTAATACTCTTCTCAAACATAACAACCAAGTCTGATCAAGGGGAAATTAATAACCTTTTTTGTTGCACTCCGAAAATATTGTGACTGATACAATATTTTAGTATTTCTGGTTTGAACAAATTTTGACTAGAAATTAAAATTATATTTTTTGAGTGAAGAAAATAGTTTGTGAAAAAATTTAAGTTGCAGCATTTAATTTTTTGCAAATACTATGTAGCATTTGTACACAAGTCACAAATCACATTACAATTCTTTACAGTTCTGTTGCAGCAATAGTCCAATATGAGAAATATCTAGTTTGGGAAAAGGTTTCTGGCTTTATTTTTAATAAAACTGTATAAATATTACAAATATTGTTATGTTTTACTAATTATTAACAATATGGAATAAAGGTAATAGTGCAAGCAATCTCTTCTTCCAAAGAATATGGAGAATTTTGTTTGCCAGCCTAATCAGAAAAATTAGCACAACGTCACGGAAATTCATAATTAGACTTCTGAAAACTATTTCACATCATGGAAGTGTTACAATAAATTGTACTTGTGGCAATACAGAACAACTCTTATTTCATCTACCTTATGCCATTTTTGTACAGAAAACTTCACAGAAAACTAAAGTTCATGTAGAATATTCACAGATTTCTTTGGCTTCTAACGTTTTGCAGTTTTCAAGGACTCAATTGCACACCAAAAAAAAGCCAGCACAATCAGTATCAATATTCAGCAAATACTGATTCTCAATAGGAACTTACTGGCACATTTCTGGACAGTTAAATAAAATCACAAGAGTGCTAGTAAAAAAGGAAGGTGAATCAGAAGATGACACAATCACAATGTGCAGGACTTTCTAGCAATCATATAGATCAGAAAAAAAACACCACAAAACCAAAAAACCAACAAACGTGCATGATAGCTTTTAAAAGGATTTATGCAATATCACAATGATAAATATTTTGGCAGTGTTTTAAGAGAGTGCTTTATTTTTTGAATAAGTATATTCATATTTTCTCACTTTTCACAGAAGAAAAAAACCTTGCAAATGAAAAATATTTAATACATCTGCCTGAAATGCAACAGAAAAAATATTCTCTAATTTGGCTGCAATTATAGCTATTGAAAGAGTATTCCTCTCAACTCCCTGTAATATTTACTGGTACTATTATAATCAATGGGGTATATAGTGCCATCAGTCTAATACACAATACTCCAGTCCAAACTAATGTTCACAAAGAGTCACAAACTCAGTTTTGTGTGTTCCTTGATATAGTACCTAAATGTGTAACATGTTGACTAATTAGTTGTTGAGTTGCTGTTTCCACATTACAAACTGAATTACACCTATTTAATTTTTAAATTAATTCCATGAGTAAATCCCTCCATGACACCTAGTTTTCAAGAGCAGGGAGGTCACATTTTAAGGACTTGGAGTGGTTACTTCCTGCTACACCAGCTTTTGTCAGGCAGTCAAAAGCTCAGTTTTCTATCTATATTAAGTTTTAGTGTCTTTTCTTTCAGGCCCCTGAACTTTGTGATATATATGGAAGTGGATCGCATTTATTTTCAGTTTGTTTGAATTGTACATACAATTTACCAACATAAGATATATATAGGCTCATATGTATATACACACACATATACACATAAATATACACCCATATATACATTAACATATTTTGGATAGTTTTATTCCCCTAAAGATTTTAGCTGGTCTCAAATTAAGGCACATTTGGCTGGGAAAGACAAAGCCCTTCTGAAGCTGAATCTGACAACGGCCAGGAAAGGCAATAAGGACTTCTAGAGTTCTTCCAACATCAAATGGAAAAGTGTGGGCCTGCTGCTGAATGGGGATGAGTACCTGGTAACACAGGGCATGGCAAAGGCTGAGGTGTTCAATGCCTTCTTCACCTTCACAAGATGACCACGGCAAGATCAGCCTTCATCAATCCCTGCACTGACACCTACTGAAACATGAATGATTAAAGGTCAGTGGAGGACGATCAAGCTACGGAACATTTAAACTGAATGGAAATAGGCAATCTGCATTTAGGTGGGACACAGCTATGGGTGCAGAAAGACCTGGTTGCCATCACTTGAAACGTCCCTCAAATATCTTTTAAGATCATGGCAAGACAGGAAGATTTCTGAGGCCAGGAAGAAAGAAAATGTAACTTCCATCTTCAAAAATTGCAAGAAAGAGGGAACAGCCAGCCTCACCTCAGTCTCTGGGCAGGTGATATAGCCGTTTCTAAACGTAGGAAGGACAAGAAGGCGGTTGAGTGTAGTCAGCATGGATTTATGGAGGGGAAAGCATGCTTGACTAAACCAGTAATAACTTTCTACAGTGAAATGACTACATTTGTAGATGAAGGAAGAACAGTGGATGTGTTTTATCTTGACTTCAGTGATGGGACAGAGTGCACCCTCAGCAATAACCCCATGCACCAGTATGGACTGGGGCTAACTGGCCAGAGGCTTTGCAGACAATGCCCTGGTGGACAAGAAGTTGAACAAGAAACAGCAATGTGCCATTGCAGCAATAAACCCACGAGCTTCCCCAGGTTGCATTAAGATGATTACTGCCTGTAGGTTGACTGAAAGTGGCCTTTTCCCTCTGCTCAGCCCTGGTGAGTCCACATCTGGAATGCTGTGTCCAGTTCTGACTATCCAGAACAAGAGAAACACCAGACAGAACAGCAAATGTCCAGAAAGATGATTAAGCATCTGCCACCTGAGGAGAGGCTGAGAGAGCCAGGATGGTTCAATGGTAGAAGGAAGGTTCAGGGTGATCTTCTCAATGTGTACTTAGTGAAGTAAATAAGACTGAGCTAGACACTTTTCAGTGGCATCCAGTGGTAAGACAAGAGGCAAAGGACACAAACTGCTACATTCTATTTAAATGCAACAAAAAACTTTTACAGTAAGGGAGATTGGACACTGGTAGAAGTTGTCCAGGAAGGTTGTGGACACTCCAACCTTAACATTATTCAAAGCCCAGCTGGACTCCATCCTTGGCAACTTTCTCTTGTCAACTCTGCTTTGATGCAGAGGGATTGGACTAGATGGTCTTTACAGACTCCATCCAAAATCAGACATTCTGCAGTTCTGAAATACATTGAAGCAATCAGTAATTTAAAGTAGGAGATTGCTGCTACCACCAGCAGGATAGTTTCCCTGCTTTGACTTCTTTTCTAACAAGAAAAAAAATCTTACCTCTTGAAAAATAGAGTCCTTAGCACATGCATACATGTATATTTTTTCCTCTGTGTCAACATGAGTAACAGCTGACAATATTTCTTGTACAAAAATTTTTAAAAATTATTAGTCTTCCTGGCCTAGGACTATCAAGAATTTAAGATGTGGTTAAATAAATCAAGATAATTCATAACAGATATCATTCACAATCACATTTTGAAATGACTTTTAACTCTTTATGTATCTCCGAAATGTTGCAATTTTCTCAAAGATCATAGAGTGATCATTTCTTATTTTATTACAACTCAAGGCTATTTTTCACCCTTCTTAACCAAATGTCCCCTGATCTAAAGCAGGAATCCTAACTGGCATTTTTAAACCAAATTGCATTATTTTAATGGGCTTGGATATACAGATGCTTCAGGAATTTAATGTATTTTGCTCATCTTGGTTAGGAAAAAAGAAAAATATAATGCTTACTTTTCAATTTCATTATGCTGCCTTGAGAAGAAACAATAAAGAATGATAAAATTTATGTACAGTCTTGTTACAACTGAATATGTTAATTACTTTTTATCAAAACAACTTGATGTTACTAGGAAACAGAGAGACAAAGGCCACAGGTGGTAATGAAAGAAGGATGTCTTATCAGAATTGACTAATACTGCTTGAGTTGCCAAAGTAACCAGATTGTCTCCTAAAAATGTATACTTTGACATTCACTTATCAATGCTACCGAAATGCAACTCTTATCATGACCGCATAGGAAATTTCATTTCCGTATAACTGATGAATATGCAGATTCTTCCATTATTTGAACATCTCACTTATTTCTTTTTCACGCATACAAGAAAAGAAATGCTTCTCATGGGTAGATTTCACTCCCTGAAAGGAACAAGCAGTGGCTTCACTCATTTATCTTTCTTACAGTTTTGCTTTTGGGTCTCATGTGATTATATAGTAGTTTTGCTTTGGATTAAGGGGTAATAGTTTCTCTTTCCTTTACTGATTTCTTTTTGCTGTATTTTCATACACCTCACTGCCTCTTTTAGCCAAATACTGCTACTCACATATGCAAAATATACTGAATTTGCTGTTTCATAGACAATCAAAGCCTTTTGTTTCATTTTTTTTATATTTGTATTTCCACAAAATCCAAGAAAATTGTTTGGATCTGAGTCCCAACTGTCTTTTTTATACCTTTAGTTGCCATTTTCAGCTCTGCAGTAAAGACAAATATACACGTTTCTTTCACCTACACTATTATAGAAAATTATGCATGTCCTATATGTTATCATGACACTTACATGACTGTACACTGGGCTGTAAAAAGGGAAAATGTCTTCTTGTTGCTCCTTTGAAGCAAAATTAGGCTACAAGAAATGCTGTTGCAAAACTATAGCACTTTTGAGATTTGATTGATTGATTGATTCATTTTGTGTATGCAGCTGGACAGTAGGTCCCTGACCAAGAAGTACAACGTTTGTGCAGGGACTCATGGAGTAACAGAGAAACCATAGCACTGTATGACAAACATACAGGTATATGGCAAAGAAACACGAGAAAAGAATCAAAACAGGAGAAGGGCAGGAGACTAACATTCAGCATGCGGGATTTGACAGATCTGAGTTGCATAAAGCCAACTATTTTGACTTCCTGAAGTTCTTTTCTTGGTTCTAAGTGTTGTCAAATATAAAAATGCTGAGTGTGGCACACAATAGGCTCCAAGGTAGACCACTTAAATCAGCTAAACTAATCAGGTTGGAGCCATTAGTCTTCTGAAAAGCTGTTCTACCCAACACTGAGGGAACTTTGTCACCCAAAAATTGACTCAAGAGATTTATTCCCCTTCACGGGCAGCCAAAATACTCTCTTACAGTGCTTGCAGATTGGTCATTGGAAAGTTTATTATGAATTGTAGACTTTAAAATCAATGGGTTATAAAATTACCACATCAACACTTCTGACACAGAACAAAAATGCATGCAAAATGTAAATAAAACCTGTATGCATAAAATATGAAATGAGTTTGGGGATAGTATGTCTACCTGCTTCGAGCTATCACACAATGTCCAACATTAATACTTAAAGAATTAAGCTTGCATCAATTACTTATTGAAAAAGATTTTTATATGAAAGATGAAAGACAATAGGATTGGGATTACACAAGAAATAGACGCAGATGGCTAGAGTGAGTAACATGAAAATTTCCTATTCAATTCCTTTTATTGTTGTTGGTGTGCATAAAACTGTATGTGAAGAATATTAATATTTTAAAGGGAATAAACAACAAAACAGATTTTGCCTGAATAGTACTAATCTTTCACTACAAAACCTCATGTTTAACCAGACTACAGGTGTGCTCTGCATATGAACCTTACAACTTTTCTTTTCTGCCTTACATTGTTGTAGTTATTAAATAATAATAGCTCCCTAAAGTACCAGAGGAACAAGGGCGCTCATGTTGTTAAACACGAAGTGAGATGCACACATTGCACTCCTTTCCAAAGAATTATCCTACATAAGGCAAAAAAAAGAGATTCACTCAAGGTCCGTGGCAAGTCAAGGACAAAAGAATGGATCCAGATCCTTTCAGTCTGATATCCCTTCTTCTCGAGTCATTTAGCTCCATGCTATCACCTTGCCTATTTGAAGACCCTCAGTTTTATGTAATAGTGATCCCTTATTGTGTAATGTGGAGTGAAAATTTATTATACGTGTTCTTAAGCCATAACACTGCATGCTGTCACCAAGACAAACCAAACCATACAAACAAAAAATAAACTTTCACACCATAACAAATGCATTATTCCCATCTACCTCACACTACTTGTTATTTTGTCTGAACATTTTCCAATGCCTTGGGAATGTGCTTAAAAGAAATACTTGCGTAGATAAAATGCGTGTTAATGTCCATTTGAATACAAATTCAGACTCACATCCTAAAAGCCCACACAGCTACACTACTTAGTTCTTAATAACAAAAATTTCTACCATGAAACAATTACAGTAAGGTTTAAATATCATAGATTTTTAAGGTCAAAGGTTTGGGCACTCTAATCAATCCCAAATCCATCCTGAAGTGAGACTGTGGTCTACTGTCTTCTGAAGGATAAAGAATGGTATCCAGCGTGAACAGTAAGTGCTTTTTGTGCCAGTGAATTCTCTTTCAGTACTGAATACACAGCTCTTGTCCATCTCCCATTTCACAATGCCTCTGCCATCATTGGAAGATTTTTGTCTAATTGGCTCATGAATTCTTATTCCAATGCTTCAATGGCCTTAGTGTTAGAAAGTTTATGATGTTGCATGCCACTTTTGCTTTTATAAATTTGGATAACTTATTTGAATTTATTTTATTAAATACTTTGTTTATATTCCAAGACTTTCTCTTAACTGAGAAACTTCAGTTTTCTCCACCTTTTCTCAGAGGCTGTATTGTCTCATATTTCTTATTATTCTGGCTGGACTATCTGTGATTACTCTTTCTCAGTTGTGTCCAAATCTGGACAAAATGCCCTTGCATCACAGCACAAGATATATTTGTACAACTTTCCAAAAAGGCTCCATCCACCCCACTATATACTTCGGGGTTTTTTAGAAATATCATGCATTTTTGGACTTCTGATCCGTTTGTAATGCCTTGTGGCCATAAAAAAATCTTTCTCTTTAATATGCTACATAATCAACCCTTCCATAGTCTGTACTTACACTGCTGTTTCTCCCACACTAACTTTTCCTTCATTTAAGTTTCCTTCATTTTATTCCCAATGGATTCCCCAATATTTCAGAATGTTTTCCTTTGATGTTGAAGGTTCAACTGCATACACGTTAGCATCACTGGAAAATTGAAAAAGCATGGTTCCTATTGTCTCATCCAAATCAATACTGTGAATATTAAATAACGCCAGACATAGTACAGACGCTGCAGAACCCTTCCAACACATTCATCTAAACCAACACTGAAGCACTGATAACGACTCTCTGAGAATGACTTTCCAATCAAGGTTATGTATAGCCTGCTAACAGTGCTGATAACCAGTAAATAAACAAAAATAGGATAAAAGCCCCGAATGGACCTCATGTGACTCTGAGTGCATTGCAAATTTATAACTGCATGCAGCTTGACAGCACCGTTATATATGTGTTAAGACAACATGAACAGTGAAAGAATCTTTCTTATTCAGAACACTAGTCACTCTTATAGCATGAAAAATTATTTTCCAAGACTCTCTTATTAGCAACATCATGCATTATACAACAGCACTGCTTGTTCAAACTGTTTTTCTGATAAGAAACACTGCATTTTAAAAAGCAACTTCCATTTTAATATTTAATACCTCAGCATATCTAGATCTCCAAAAGTAGCAAGCTATTTAGGCAAGTAGTGCACTTCATGTAATGTTAAAAGCATTTCTGGCATTTTATGTTATCTGCTTTTTAATGACTGTATTTTCCTAACATTAAAAATGAATTAATATCTTTCCTTAAGTAGCCTGCTGAATGCTGAAAGAGTAAATCTGACAGGGTTACTCATACCTTGCTTATACTATAGACACCTACACATCAGTTTGTTTCTCATACTCTTGAAAGGAAATGGATTTGCTTCAAAACTCAGTATCTCCAAAGCTCACCACAGCTACGCCTGCGCACCAAGAAGAAAAACATACACTTATTACTTCAAATTTCTTTAAACTAAACTTTCAAATGCTAAGTCATTACTGCTCTTACTGGCATTTAAATCCAGTCATGAGTGAGCTGTATCAATTCTCCAAAATTGCATATGGTCTAAAACATGTAGCAAAAAAACCTTCATAGTTGTGCAGTGAAGTCCTAGGAAGACTATCAACAATGATTAAAAAAAAGATCGAATCTTTATCCTCATCTTTAACATTGTCCATGTTTCTGTCACAGTAGAAAATATGTATATAAGTTTGCATACTTAGGCAAGTAAATTTTTTGCCCGAGGTTTTTCCCTATCCTTTATAAGGACAGCAAAAGTTTTACTGCTTATGAAACAGAAGTAAAAATGACCATTCAGAGAATTCTTTAGATAAAGCAGGAATCCTCGAATTATAATCAAATATTGTGTACTGTATTTCTGGTTTTCCCATTTGTGAAGAATTTCTTTCTCCTCATATTCACTTCAGGTTATGTACTGTAATCTGAAGAGCAGCCCTGCATTCCAACCTGCTAATAGCCTTTTATTTTATCAATTATTTTCTCTTTATATTCTCCAGTAAGAGGTAAAAGAGACTGAAGCTCATATATCTCAAATGCCCAATTTTGCAATATTTCATAAGACAAAATAAAGTCTATTCTAAGAAATAATTCTGAATGACAAAAGATGCAAACAAACAAACAAACAACAAATGAACAAAAAAGAGAGATAAAAATATGGACAAACCAAATCAATAGTAAGAAAGAAACATCCTGATTTATTATTTTTTACATTTTGGGAACATCATAATTTTTGACTGATTTACCATATTTCTTAGAGACCTAGATTCAACTGTAGTTGATGTTAGAAAACCATATACCAGTACTTTTTTATCAACTTTACACTCGTTACTGCGAATTTTGGCAGTGTTTAATGGCAAAGAAATGCTTCACTGAGAGCACTCTATTAAGCTATTCCCTAAACTAAAACTAAGATAGACTAGATGCAGTGTCAACAAAAGCTATGCAAAATAATTTCAGAACCCAGACTCAGAGACTTTAAGCAATACCTAAGAATTCAAACACAGATCTGCTTGTCTCATCCTCTTCTGAGATCACATAAATATATGTCTTTCCACCAGAAAAAGAAGTCAGAGAAAATCTTCCCTGACCTTGGTATGCAACATACCAATAGCTGTATAGCAGTTAAAGCCTAAGTCAAAAGACTGATTGTCTTCATATTCTGCAACTCATATAATTCAGCTTTCTTCAATATACTTATTACCATAGATCCAAAGATTCTGTTATTATGCTCATTAAAATATATGCACAACAATAAAATTAATCCCTATTTTTATAAAGCTACACAAAAAAGATGCCCTTTACTGCTTAATGCTTGTTGTCTAAACCCAAAATACAAGGGACAAAAGGGTTTTATGGTGCATGAAAGGCAAGAGCAGTTATAGCACCTATTCTTGGGAGTGAATGTTCCTTTTAGGCATATTGCAGACTCTCTGAACATGTCGACCCCCATTATATTGAAAAGAGGTTTTATTTTAGTGGTTATATATTGATTTCCTTTTAGAAGCAATGATTCCTTCACCCACATGATAGGTTATTCCCATGTATGCTGACATTTCCAATGTAGAATATTAAATAAAGTACAGTAGTCTATTCAGACTACTCACTGAAGTACCTTCTGGAAGAAATGACAAGTATTTCACAGTATTTCACAAACTTCATCAAAATCATCTACATCAACTTCTAAGAAAAGCAACTATTACTTGCAGTTTTCCAGACTGATAAACAGTGCTTCATTATCATGACCTAGTAGTCTATAGACTTTCCCAAAAGGGAAAGCAACTATTTTTCGTACTAGAAACATCACTATAATTAGCCCCCTACTGAGCTGTCCTTAGCCCAGGGCTCAGTCAAGAAATTATATCTGGAAAACAGCATTTGATTAGGATAAACTTATAAATTCATTATGCAGGTCTCCTAGCTATCATTTAATGTGGATAATTCAAACTCCTTTTCACAAGTTATTTAATGAGACAGTAAGTATCCATGGGACAGGGTATTAGAAGTTCCTAGTAATACATTTGTGCTGGTATATGTCATATATATGCCTTGGCTCTGTGCTCAAAAACAGGTGTTTGAAGACAGACTAGAAATTAAAAGCCATGAGAGAGTGCTAATTTCTGTGTAACTGTAGCAACGAGGTAATTTAAATCATAGAGTGGTACCTCAGTGATTAATGCGAGAATCAAATGAAAATGACTAAGATTTGCTACCAAGTATAATTTTCCCTTCCTTAAAAATAAAAGGGAGTCTCTCTGCCTGTAACAGACTTGCTACCAACTTCCTGAAGAAGATTTAAATTAGCACTAACAAGGAGCAAATCTCAAGCGATTCAGAAAACTGTTAGGGCTTACTTCTGCATCTCAGAAATAGTGATGCATATCCTGTTGGAGCAATTTCTGAGGCACCATACATGGGCCTGCGTTTATTCATCTTTCTCAAAACAACACTGCTTCACTAACATCTCAGATAGCACATCCCAACATGTAGGTGTGGAGAGAAAAGGATTTACTTTCCTCTTTATAAAAGCTGGTTCCTCTTCCACTCTACAGTAAACATATCTTGTTACTATGTACTTTTTCCTCATGGAAAGCAGTCCTCTCTAGGGGTGCAGCAGTGACAGTCACCTTTCCAATCAGGTATTTGGCGCAGCTACACCTCTCTGACATCAGAGAATTTCCAGCCAGCACAACCAAGAGAACCACAACACTCTTCAAGGACCTCTACTGCTTGGCTTCTCCTTGATGGTGACGTTCCCATCACATCTGTGCTCCTCCAGGAACACATTTGTCTGTCTGAACCTTTGGATGGAGTGGAAGGGGGCGTTTTTCACAGCGGTACATGCCTGGAAGTTTGGTTTCACGTTGTTGCACCGCAGCAGCCCCTGTGAGAAAGAGCAGAGCATCTCAGGCACGTCTGACAGCTCTGTTTCGAACATTTGTGTTATTCCTATCACTCAGTGGTAATAGTGCAAGCAGATGGGAGGCACTATATTGGTGGGTTGCTGCAAATTTATGAAGATCAAGACTAAAAAAAATACAGCCTGAAGGGTTAGGAAGGTCTTGCCGCCAGGAAAACATGGCTCCTGCTAGGAAGAATGAAGCTCTGTACAAAGTTTGGGACACTTGAAAGAATAAAACAAGTAAAAACACCCTGAAGCACTGGAATTATAGACCATTTTCCTTCCAGCAGTGGCATGTGTGGAAAAAACGGAGTTAGGAGTGACACATGGCAGCCACTGTGTCCATGGGTGTGTTGTATGAAGCCACACCTGAAGGCAGAGAACTGAATAGACAGGTCTGCTGCCTGCCCTGCCAGAGGACGGCTCTTGACAGGCCTATTTTGTCACCAATTGTGTAGCCAGAACCTTCCAGCAAATTAGATTAAGTAGTTTCTGTTCAAACATAATTTTTTCTTTTGTCTTGGATGGTAAATGGATGTTGGAATGAGTGGTTTTATTTTTATGCAAACCTGACTGAGATTTCATCTGACCTGGAGACAAAGCAAAGAGCATGACAAGAAGTTATTTGGATACCCTCTCTCCTACCAAAAGGACCAGAAAACTTCAGTGACAACAGCAAGAATATCCCTGGCCAAGAGTCACATCAAGTCTGTGCTCCCCTTACCACTCTTGGCTTTTTCATGCGTTCCTAGAAACTCTGTAGAAAATACATTTACTCGGCTTCTCTGACTGTCACTCCATGTGGACGTCATGAAAATGTGAATGGCTTGCACAGTGCCTTTCACCTGCTCCCACCATGAGCATTATTATGGCGGCTTGTTAGAGACAATGCTAAGTTTACAAATGTAGATGATTCTCTTCCTGCTTATGTGATGTATTATTGTTATTCACAAAAAAAAAACAAGGACACTGAATCTGAAAGTAACTATAATCCTACCATGCAAGCACCATAACTATACTGTAAAGTTACCTTTAAAAATATGATTGGAGTACTATGTTTCTGTGTTATTTTCTTACTGGAACACAATAAATTCTTGTCAAGCCTGCTAAATTGGAGGATTTTATTCAGCTAAAGCTTAAATCAGTCTGACTTATGCAGAATTTGAGAGGGATAAGAAAGGTGCCCTTTGGCATATTTCACTGGTACCTCATATACCTTGAGATCAATATTCACTGTGTCAGGCTTTATTCTAAATTCCCACTGGTGCGGCAGACAGTGGGAGCGAGAGCAGGCACAATACCGTTTTCCATGTACCCTCAGCTTGGAACATTAAGTTAGAGATTTGTTCATTACCATTTTAAGGCATGCAGTTGGGGCTATTTTTGGATCTAAGTATTTCTGTGCTCAGGTAATTTCTTCCCTTTGCTATTAGCCTTTACTTTGCTTGATCAAGTGGCTTGTCTTTTGGTACCTTTCTGTCACTTTCTTGGCCACACAAGTTTTGATGGGCTTTTATGGGTGGAAAGGTCTCATCATGCCTTCAAAATGTGAAATGCACATCTGCTAACTACTCGGGGAGGGAGGTCCAGACAAAATAAGTAGCTATTATTGCATGGAGAAGCTTTATGCCTTCACATCACAACTGCATCATCCTGTGATGTGTACTGTACCCAGTTTGCACCTGAAAGTTTAATTAAGTGGATAAGAAACAATCAGTCATTAATGCATATGATGAAATGGTGTCACATTAAAAAAAAACTGACTGAAAGTAAAAAATAAGGTTCACCTTTACCATTAATATTTCTTTTATTTAACCTGGAAAACTTGCTTAATGCCTTTTGGGGGGTGGTGGTGGTGGTGGAAATCATTAAAAACTCTGAGGCTCAGTCTGATTTTTGTATGCTTTAGAATTTCTGAAGGATTTTTCCAAGGATGATGAGGGACAAGATCCTTGTTAAAGAATACTTTGAATCTCATCCAGTAAAGATGACAATAAATCTTCAAACCATTTCTGACCATATGTCACAACTCCTGAAGGCAAATGAAGGCTTTTACAGCTTTTAAATAATCTTTCGCAATGGCAGCTGCTAAGACACTTACCCTTCTCCCCCCTCTTTCTTTCCTCAGAAATGGGAGGGGAAAGTTCTGCTTTCATTCACTCTGCTTCCAGCATCACATATCATGACCTGGGTTACTGTAAACTAAAGATTAAAAACAACATAAAAAGTCTACTTAATGTGTATGAATTGAGAAACCTGTTATCCATAGAGCTCATGCACTTTTCAAAACAAAGATACTGCCTTACATGCCTAAACTATAGCACTGTTCAAGGGCAAACGGTATTTACTTTGGGGTTTCTAGTGCTAAATCAGCTCCAGACACAGAGAAATAAATAATCCTGTTAACCTCTAAATAGAAAACTCGCAAAGGCTGAATTCTATAAATCACCAGATTTACCATACTTAATAGTAGAGGTTTTTGCATCTGTTTTCCACTGTTGAAAGGCTCATACTAGTACATCAGAGTGTAAAACAGGAGACAAAGTTTAAGAAACAGTAGTCCTGACTTCAATAGAACACTTGTCTCCTTACAGAAAATCTTGTGACTTACTGATCTTGTAGATCAGTCTAGCAAGCCTAGGAGAAAGCTCCACTGAAAGGAAGTGCATTTATCCATAAGTGTATTTTCTTATATAACAGGTTTCTAGATAGAAACAAAAACTATGCACTATGTTCTAAAATATTTGTTGTGGAAAATAGTATATACAAGTGTCCCCAACTGGACTGATTGTCCTTCAGTTAGTGGAAACGAGTGATCTCTCAAAGCTCAAGACTTCATCAGTAATGAAGTGCTAAATTTAGTAGATTTTGCTGATCTTAAAACTACATAGGGAATACAAATGTAAAGTTGGATGAAGCCTGGGTTCAACCATATAATTTATTTTTTATATATTTCCTGCAGAATTCTTAGTCTACAAGTCAGTTATTTAATTCCATAAACACACACACTTCTCCTTAATGAGTAATATTGTATGTGACAGCCATGAGTAAGAAATCTAATTATAATAATTTAAATATTCTTTATCATATTTATGTGTCTCAAAAATCAGCTTTTTATATTAAAAAACCCAAGGAAAAAAACCCAACCCAACCCAAACCAAACCCACAAGCACTTGTTAGATTTTTAAAATCTTGACACCAGCCTTATTTTTATTGTAAAAAGTATCTACAATTTACTGTGATGAATAGATACATCGGTCAGTATCTTCAAGGTCCCCTGTGTCTTTAGGAGCCAAAGTTCCACATGTATCAACTTGGAATTTCAGCAATGACACAGCAATCATTTTACACATCCTAGCTGAGGCAGTTGAGTTGATTTCTTAAATTTTTTTCAAGACAGAGAAGCAAAGAAGCATCTGAAGAATGCAGTGGTCATTCTCACCTTAGTCTACCTTTTAAATGGAAGGTCTGGGTTCAACACACTCCTCAGCCAGAAGAATATATCTAAACCTTTTGCTTTCCAAGAACACGCTTTCATTATTTCAGTATTTTGTAGTGATGATTTCTGTTCCTGTCATAAAACTTTGTCTATGTTGACTAAACTAATAGGAGTATGCTGCTTTCTGTTTCAGCACAACTAAGTTAAAACAATACTTTAGGCCTAAAAATATTATAAATATATTCACTTGCAAATTTATAAATGTATTTTATACATTTATGCTGATACATTCCTGCAAACTGCATTTACAACCAACACATCTGGCAAAAGTAGTATTTTCATTTTCTGGACATAGTGAACCACCTGACATACATCAAGTATTTGTTGACCAAATAAGCAGAAGCTGGTATGCATATGCCTATGTACATTCTATGATGAACAAAAACATGACACGTATGCATGCTTTCAAATCCAGCCAAGTTTCTGAGCTGTAAAGCAAAATGGGAAGATCTAGAACTGAAGCAGTTTTTTAAGGACAGAGGCAAATAAATAATTGAATACTGCATTGCTTCAGATAGCTTCCACATTCTTTTGCCCTGAGATATCTCTTTCAAGCTTCAGGGAATTAATAAATTAGACGACTGATCCATCTATTACACCTGCTTTGGGGCAAAAAAAAAAAAAAAAAAGGGGGGAAAAAACCCCACAGGGTGAAAACATCTTGTAATTTATTCTCGTTTACTACTGCTTGACATCTTCCCAACTGCAAGAAACAGTAAAAAGTCTGTTTAAAAAACTGCATTTAAAAGTGGGTTTATTTATTTCTTTTAGTGGATCACATGAAAATACTAAAATTCTAATTCCAAACATTCTGAGAAAACACTTCATAGGCAAATTGTCTTAAATATACATAGATGTTTTAGGTAATACTAATTTTTTATCTTAGAAACACTGCTTCTGATGAGTTATATCATAGAAGTCATAGGAAGTAATAATTTGAAAAACTATGAGGCTATATTCTTGAATTTATTAGAAACAATGGGTCAGTCTACATTTAGTAGAAATTCATGAATTGCGTTTTTTTCTGAATTGAGCTTGCACTCAGGCTGTGACCCCAGAACATGCATATGCTTCGGTCCAGTCCTTCAGAGGTTGAAGCTCTCTCTCACATGCTGGGAGATTAAAGTTAAATTTCCTTCTCTTCTAAGGTGAGGCAGGTTAAGGAGTAGCAGATGGGACTCCTCTGTAATGTTGGCATTAATTTATTTCTGATGAACACTGTATTTAATAAAAAAAAGAGTTCCTAGATGAGAAAGTAGAATCCTGAGACTGCCCCTCTCCTTCTCTTTACAATCCTCAAAGCCAACAAGCTGTCTTCTTGAGTATTTTCTTCAAACTTACATGCTGAAAACTCATGCCTATGGTGTCAAACAAACCTTGTAATGTATATTCCTGTAAAAATGTTTAGGCTGCCCTTGCACTGCCTCATTTTTTTCCTCCCTAGTCAAGAAAACACAGTGTACCCAAGAAAACACTGTGAAGGAGCTGCTATAATCTCTTCCCTCTCTCATTATAAAAACCACCAAGAAATCCTCTTAAATGCCACTGAGCAATATGGAGGAAGATTTAAACATTATTATTAAGCTTTCAAACTGTCTAGCTCCCGATTTAGCTGGTTTCTTTCTGCTGTTGTCATTTAATTATAAATGCTGAAGCTTTTAGCAGCACAGAATCAGTTATGTTTGGTTATGAATGATTAAGTGTGCATGACGTTTTTACCAGCACATTAATCATGAGGTATAGAAAGAAGCATGACACTGGTTAAAAATTCACCACTTTACTGCCCATGGGAAGTGTAAAGTCTTCGCAGACAGTCAGAAATTGCTTACCTTTATGACAGACAAGTGCTGAGTAAGGTGCATTGAATTTGCATCCCCTTAAACAGTATTTTCGTTGGGATAATGAGATTAATTGTCCTTTGACAGTGTGAATGGCAGCAGCAGGAAAAACAGCAGTGGCCAAATCATATTAGGAGCTTATAAAGCATATAAGCTTTATTTGATGCCTGCTCCTGAAACCTAAACCAGACATTGAAGAACAAAGCAGTTCAGAGGAATATGCGTATACATCCTTGTAACTTACCTGCCTATCTCTGCCTACATTGCCCACTTTTACTCTCATGTGGTTCAGCCAAAATGGTTTTATACAGCAGAACAGCAGCACACAGAGACTCTGGGAAAAGTGTGGTCCCTCTGTGGTAAATTTTGAAAATACACTTAGCAAAGGGCTGTCTTTCTATTTTCAAGTATGAACAATTTTAAGCACCTTTGGGACTTGGGATATTCATGTGAACTTTCACACTAAGAAAAGCTTCACAAATGTCATCCATCATTGAGTGAAAAGTCCTTTTCCTGGCTTCTGAGATGGCAATTTTCAGATTGAGACAAGTTATGCCTATTTGTCAAGCCTGAAAAAAACTTATTAAAAAGGCAGGTGATCGTGAAAGTGTCTCCAGCAGTCCAGGTTTTGTATTCAAGCTTTCTTTCTCCCCTGAATGTGTGAGAAGTATTTTGATGTACCTCAACGTTTTCTTTAATCCAGGGTAGAATAAAATTCCCTTTAAAGCAAATGTAAAACAGAAACCAGTTTCAAATGTTTATAGTTATCTATATATAAGCTAGATGTGTAACTATCCAATCTAAGAGAGCTCTGTATATCCAGCTCTTGGAATCAGGAATCCTGCTGTCCTCCATTCCCATTGCACACCCTTAATGAGCATTTGTTTGTACTGAAACATACTGGAGTTAAGACTATTTTTCTGTGTGCTCTCTTGGAGTTACATACACACTGACTTCTTCATCAATTCTCAAATTTATTTACCTCTCTGATTTACTGGAGAGACGATTTAGACAGCCCTCTCATCCAAATGAAGTTTCTCTTGCTGCTGCTATAGATATAAACACAGGTATGGCAAAACTGTGTTGCTTTCTGCACTTGCCTGACCTGCTACAATCCCTCTGATTTATGAATAATTCCTTTTCCAGACTGCATAAAAATTTCAGAGCAGAAATTCCTCTGACTCCATTTACATTTACAAAATCAGATATATTTTTTTATGCTAACTTGGAAACTATCAAATATACTTGATACTAATATGAAAGCAAGACAAATGTGACCTTATAGATAAATATCAAATTCTTTCATTAACCCTCCTGAGATGGCAGCTGTTTTGGAGTGCTATCCCCCAAACCTATCTTTGATAAGTACTGTAGTAACTTCTAAACTGGAAAATCTAGTAGTGCCAACAGCTAGTTCGGCAAGATGCACTGGAATAACCCCAACGTAGCACTAAAAATTTGAAAACTGCTGAAATCCAGACCAGCATTTTGCAAGGTGCAAGCCTCCAATGCAGTGGGAAGCAAGTCTTAGCACTCTGAAAACTATGAAAAAAGGAATGTGCATATAAGAAGCCACGTAGATTGCAAATCTGTTTCTTTGCATCTCTTGTTTGAGATTCTTTGTAAAACAGCAGATGAAGTCTGCATGGTAGAGCTCCAGAAAAAATATTAACAAAAACTTGGAAACTCAAGTAGGCAACACCAATAACTTAACCTATCTTTATACAAAGTGACTGAAGACTTTTTAGAAATAATTCATATACTGTATTAAAAGATCCTTAATACTACTCCTTAACATTAATCTTCAACGGACATGTAATGGTATTTGAGGGATTGTTTTTAGATTATTTCCTTTTGCAAGAAAATGTGCTAAGTGTGATTATTAAGCAATTTCTGTACAAATAACTTTCATGTTTGTATTGGGTTTTCTGTGACCAGATTTGGGTAACCAAGGGGGGCTCTACAGGAGGCTTCTTTGAGAAGCTGCTGGAAGTTTCCTCCATGTCCAGCAGAGCCAATGCCAGCCAGCTACAGGCTGGACCTGCCACTGACCAGGGCCAGGTCAATCAGTAGTTAAAGTAACACCTCTGTGACAACATATTTAAGAAGGAAGGGAAAAAGTTAGTTTAGATGAAGATGGCTTCCAGAGAGGAGCAGAGTGAGAGCCTGTGAAAAACAAGGCAGACACCAAGGTCAGTGAGAAAGGAGGGGGAGGAGATGCTCCTGGTTCCAGAGCTGAGGTTCCCCTGCAGCCTGTGGTGAAGACCATGGTGGAAGCAGCTGTGCCCCTGCAGCCCAGGGAGGATCACAGGAGTGCAGAGATCCACCTGCAGCCCGTGGAGGAGCCCACACTGGAAGGTGAATAACAGAAAGAGGCTGTGATTCCATGGGAGGCCCATATTGGAGCAGGGTCCTGGCAGGGACCTGCTGATCTGTGGGGAGGGAAGCCCACATTGGAGCAGGATTTTCCTGGTAGGACTTGTGGCCTGTGGGGGACCCACGCTGGAGCAGAACATATCTGAAGGACTGCATCCCATGGAATAGTGACTCATGTGGCAGCAGTGTCTGAAGAACTGTTGCCTGTGGGATGGACTCGCTCTGGAGCAGTTCATGACCGACTGTCTCCTGTGGGAGGGACCCCACGGGATGCAGGGGAAGGATCCTTGCTCTGAGCAGCAGCAGAAACAACAACTGACCACAACTCCCATTCCCCAATTCCCTGCACTGCTGGGTGGGAGGAGGTATATCTTGGAAGGAGGCGGGGGGGAGGAAGGGAGGATGGGGCAAAGGTGTCTAATATTGATTGGTTGATTATCGATTGATTTTATTTATTTTACTTTTCATTCTTAGTCTCTGATCTCGTTAGTAATAAATTCAATTAATATCCCCGCTTGAAGTCTGGTTTGCCCATGATGGTGATCAGTAAGGGATCTCACATGGTCCTTGTTTCAATTCATGAAATCCTTTGTCATATTTTTTTCCTCCACCTGTTTGCAGAGGAGAGTGAGAGAGCAGCTTTTTGATCCAGCCAGGATCAAATCACTACAATGTTCTACCAAAGCAATCATCTGAAGTAATCAACCTAAAAAAGGTAACAGTAGCACAAAATAAATATGCTATGTGTAAGGATGATGCAAATTAAGCCTATCCAGCAGGATTCGGTTACTTTAGCATAAAAATAAAAACCAACTCCATTTTCTTTCACTCTCTCCCTGCAGGACCTGCTATACCTCCTTTAAAGTGAACTTTCAGGATAATAAAGCAATGGCATGATGAATATTCTAAAAGGTCAATACTAATTAACTACATTAAGGTATTTAATGTAGAAATAGCTGTTTGAGGACATACTGATTTTTTTTCGCACGTATACCAGCAAAAATTCCTTCAGCAAGGCATCTGTGAGAAACAACTTGAAGAAAGGCAGAGTACACTCCAGCACTGTTTCCATGATAGCTGTGTAACATTTAAAGCTGGAACAGTCAGAAAACCTCCTACAAAATAATATTTTTCATCCTAGTTAAAATGCTAATATAGATGCACCTGTTGTCAAAGTATTACAAACAGTCATTCTTCAATATTATCTGTCTCAAGGACCATAAAAGATGCAAGAAGCTAAGAACATTTCTCTTGATATGAGTCTTGCACATCGCCATAATCCACCCTTTGCAACTCATTTCAAAACCCAGTACTACTCAAAAAAGAATTAAGAAATAGTTTGAAAGAACTTCAAAAGTGCTAAATCTGGGCCCCACATTTTTATGAATTAATAAATTTGGATTTGTTGCCTTCCAGGCACAAGAGATTATCAGACTGATTTCACACTTATTTCATTCATTTGGCTTTCTAAGAGACAGGTTGACAGCACTCAAAGTCTATCCATACATTAAAACTTAATTAATTTGATTCTTGAAAAGGTAACTGTTATTTGCCTTATTCCTCTTACAGTTATCTTTATAGAGTGGCTTTGATAACTGCTTGAACATGGAACCTCGAAAAAAACTTAGGAGTCTGAAAACTGTGAGGCCAAAAAAAGGGCAATAAAAATGAGAAGGGGTTTCAAGCACCTCCCATGTTAGGAAAGGCCAAGAGAGATGGACCCGATCAGCCTGCAGAAGAGAAGGCTCAAGGGAATCTCATCAGTGTATGCAAATACCTGAAGAAAGGGAGCAAAGAGGGTGGAGCCAGGCTCTGCTCAGTGGTGCATCTAACTTCCATCTGAAATAAATTTATTTATAGTAGGGGCCTTAAGTCTTTTAGCTGAAAATTTTTTTCTTTGCTTTGCAGTTGTTACTACTCTAGAAATATGGTAGTTCAAGGATTAGAATTAGCTTAGCATGTTGTGCTTCTGAAGGCTAGTGTTATTTGAAAATAACCAGCACATTTAAGGAATGTTTTTGGAGAAGAAAAACAGTATGAAAAAAGACAATACTAATTCTTGCTACACAATGAGGATCTATTATAAGGAAGAATGGATTTTGCCTCTGCAATCGAATTAATTTTGGAGGAAGAAGGGACATCTAAAAAATATAAAATTGAAGGAATGAACTATTATTTCAATCAAAGTAATAAATAATTTTCCCAAAATATTGCTTTTTCTCCCCATTTTTTTTGTCTTCTTCATTTTATTTCTGGCAACAAATGCAAACAAAATCAAAAAGTAACAGTAATATAGATTCTTCAGAGACTAAATGAGCTTTCTCTTTAGCTGATCACAATGGAAAGTTTCATATTTTTCATACATCCAGTTGGCAAAATAGCAATCAACTTCTTTAGCTCATATATAATATTTAGCACTGTGTTTTAGGCTGACTAGTCAATAAAGCCTCCATTTCATAAAAACTGAAGGAACCATTAAAATGATATAAAGAGGAGAGACATGACATAAAAAGGCCGAAAAATCTTTTTTTCCTCCCTTTGAAGGGAGTATATGCCTCTGCATTCTTTAAACAGACAGAACATGAATCACTCTCCAGAAAGTTCTCTTTATTGGATAAAAGTATAAATAATGCTAGTGCCAAATTTTAAGGCAAAAGGAAAGTAAGACTCCCATTCTTCTTCAGAAATAGTACCTTCTTCGTAATGAAAGCTATTGAATGTAGCAGCTAAAAGTCATAGAACAGAGAAAGAAGAAGAAAAAGAAGATTTATCATCAAGATCTACAGACAAAAAGGAAATTTTCAACATTTATATGAGCAAAGGTTTTTTACAGTTTTGTTAAATTTTGACTTTTCTACAAGAGAGTATTTTTATTTATATATCATTATAACAGTCAATATAGTAGATGAAGGAGAATATAGTAGAAAAAGAAGTAAAATTCAAGATGTTCCACAGTTCTTTTCTGTTTTCATTATAGAATAAGAAAAACAAAGAAGACATCACCATTTATTCAAATCCAAAATATTGCTGAGTGACTCAGTTCAAGAGAGGATTTGGAAGCTACTGAATAAAAAAACTTGTGCTTGACTTCAGTGTATATAGAATAGCCATGTCTTGCTCATTTTCATGTGATGGTGGTGTGCTGCATAATTTTTTTGTTATATTTACTGACCAGCCTCTCTCTTTTGACATCTCTTCATTTGTATGGAATTTACAGTGACTTCTCCACCCCTCACCCCTACAACTAAAATTACAGCTCTAAGAACAATTTGATATCTGTACCTGTCATGTAAGAACACTTGTACGTACAGTGTAAATGTGTAGATCTTTATAGATCTCTTTCTACATCTCCTTCAGCTCAAGACACCAGTTTTGTCATTTAGTTCTGTGGCTGAAAGAAGAACAGTATAAAGACTTTGGTTACATAGGAGGATCCAGATATTAGGAAGTGGAATCTCCACCACTAAATGGTTTCCTGAATTGTAACTGAGCCCGGCAGAGTGAGAACACCACTTCTGCTTCTGGATGTGAAGTTTAAGCCCTAAGGAAAAAGGGGAAAGTGCATTTGATGGTGCTCTGTTTGCTTCAAGTGTCGCAGATAACTAACTAGGAATCCCATAACCATTCTTTGCCCAAAGCATCTCAGAAAAGTAGCAATGGGGGAAAAAAAGCTGGTAAGGAGACCTGTAAAGACCAATTCAAAACTGTGCTATTTATTAATGTATCAAATTCAAAAGTGTTAAATTCAACTACAATTTTAAAAATAAAACTCAAGAATACAAAAGTTTTGCGGTGTTCAACCTCATACATTTCCCTCATATTATGAAACTAAAATTATAAAAATCTGAACAGTGGTGTAATTCTGCTACTCATCTTTAAGGGTATATTTCTACAGGAAACCAAGATGAGGGGGTTTTTAACCATAAAAATGTAAAGTCCATTCTAAACCCCCTTTTTTAATAGGATTAAATTAGTGCTGTTCAAGGCTGAGTTCGTTCTTACTCATATATTTTTCAAAAGACATTTTCCCTAAAACTATGTGTTAAACAATCTTTCTTGCTAGTTTTCAGAATCTGTCTGCTCTAGTCAGAATTTCTGAGACGTCAGATTTTCTAGGAAGATTTTTAATTTCCTCCGTATCTGGACAGCACTAAAATTCCCCCAACACAAGAAAGACGTGGACCTGTTGGAACGAGTCCAGAGGATGGCCACAAAGATGACCAGAGGGCTGGAGTATCTCTCTTGTGAAGACTGGATGAGAAAGTTGGGGCTGTTCAGCCTGGGGAAGAGTAGACTCCAGGGAGACCATTTGTGGCCCTCCAATACCTAAAAGAGGCCTATAGAAAAGCTGAGGAGGGACTTTTTACAGGAGCATGGAGCGACAGGACAAAGGAGAATGGCTTTAAGATGAAAGAGGATAGGTTTAAATTAGATATTAGGTAGAGATTCTTTACTGTGAGGGTGATGAGGCATTGAAACAGGTTTCCCAGAGAAGTTGTGGATGCCTCATATATGGCAGTGTTCAGTCCCAGTTTGGATGGGGCTTTGAGCAACCTTGTCTACTAGAAGGTGTCCCTTGCCCACAGCAGGTAGGTTGGAACTAGATGATCTTCAAGGTCTTTTCCAGTCCATTCTGTGGATCTATGAAAAGCACTTGAGTTTAGATGCTGAATGCAACAGCCACACTAATCATGATCTTTGTCCTGAATGTAAACCCTGAAATCTTGAAAATGTGCTAATATATTCAGATAAATGGCTAAAAATAAACATTAAAAAATCCTCTAAGATAAAAAGAACTCCATACTTCAAAGTGATCCAGAGCAATAAAGCTGAGGAAGTGTAAAGTTGAGGTGATTTTGCTCTTTGGTGCGTTCTACAGGGTTTGAGTTTGGCTGCTAACAATAAATAACCTCCCTTTAATGTCCAGTAGTGCTCTGTGAATCACTTCAGAATCTGTACTTTTGTCCGGGAAGCAAGACAGCAACTTTATGTAAATCCTAGGTACACTGAAGTCACAGACAACTTTGTATTGGCCAGGACTTTGTCTTTAATCTTTAGCAATTACAATCATTTTGGAAAAGTAAAGGTACAATGTCATTTATTGACAGTTTTGAAAAATGAAGAAAGAAAATTTTTAATGTATTAATAGCTATCAGAGTTTATAGGCCATACTCTAATTTTGACTGAAGATACAGCAAATCTTTAAGTTTAGAAGTCTGTGTTATGACACCCAGCAATTCAAAAAACAGAAAAGCATCCTTAAGCATGCTACAGGCATTTTACCACTTGTTATCTCACCTTGAATTTTTATAAAGAAAAAGCATTATTTCTGAGGCATAGTGAATTAAATTTGCTGCTTATTATTACTAGGTCATATTTATGTGCCCTCCAGACACAGCATGTTTACCTATTTCCTATATTTGCAAGTCGTCGAAATCAAGAAATGAAGCTGCATTTGTCCAGTTGCACTATATGCTTCTGGCAAAATGAGGATGTTTGTAGAGATAGTAATCATTTATGACACTGTTTACATCTTTTATTTCTAGGACCTATCTAATCATGCTTTCCAAGTAGAGTCTCATGAGTGACAGATTTAAGAACTTCCCTAGGTAAGTAGACAAATAGCCTCAGTAAGATGCTTGCAAAAAGCATTGCAGTGCCTCTCCCAGTTAAAGCAGGAAATCCAACTGTTTTCTCAGTTCATTTGGAACATCCAGGATAGTGTGAAAGACCTGACATATAACATGAAGGATATTGTTACTGTTGAGATCCAGGAGACTGTCAGCTCTGTGTATCCAACAGCTCCCTTTTGTCCTTAGTTCCTTTGGCAACAAAACATCATTATGACTACGTGGGACCTACTCTTGCTACTCTTCCAGGATGGCTAAATGGTGGTTGTCTACAGGCATCCACAGTGTTTTCTGAAGCTTCAAGAAGTAAAAAATAGTAAAAAAATAGCATGCAGTGAACCTTTCAGATGTTGTGAGTTACACTTGACAACACTTCAGGCATCTTAGAACAGTTCTTCAACGAAAAATACCAGGGGAAAAAATAAAAACCAAATTTATGGACACTCACTTTTTTTTTAATATCATGCTGCATGCAATTTTCTTAACTGTCATTCTGAATACTTTTATTTCATTTTTAATATTATACAGAACCATTCTCTGACTTTTTTCCACACATTCTATTCCTCTAATGGCAATTCCTTAGTGTATTTAGTATAAAATCAGTCTCTATATAATAAAAAGTTCTAATACTTCTTCATTATGTAAGGACTTTGTATATATGAAAGGACTTCCATTTAGAAGGATTGCTGGAGCTGTTATTTATAGTTTACTCATTGAAATAAAAAGAAATGAAACCCTTTTTGTCAATAGAAACACTTTAACCACATCCATGAATACAATGATATGAATGAATGCACCACTATAAATGATGATGGATATCACATTTTGGTGTATACTGTGTAATTTTGGAGTGCTTAAAGAACTGTACTGTTTAATTTATTTTTCTTTATTGATAGCTTCTCTGTAATTAAGATGCATTCTAAAATTACCTCAAATGCACCATAAATCCCTGACATTTGGTAATATCTGTAAACAGTTACATTAACTATTATCTAGCTCTGCATTTTATACCCTTTGCATTTGCTATGAAGCTTTCTGTATAAAGGTTCACAAATAGTTTAAATTTGAATGTAGGCTTTGTCTGAGTCCTTTTTCCTTTTTTTTTTTTTTTTTTTTTTTTTTTTTTTTTTTTATTATGTTTTTTTNTTTGTCTGATTCTCTTTCATAAGCTGTCGTTAAGGGAAAAAATGGTCAGGGCATTTGGAGAAGACTAAAGTCATGAGAATATTTTGGTCGAGAGGAAACTCTAAAATGCTGCTATTTTTATATGCAGCTCTCTTTCTAGCTTCTGTTCCTGGGACATGTTTCCAATTACTGTTGTGAAGACAAACTAACTTCATAGTAAAAAGGATATGAAGAAATATTGGTGTCCATGAAGCACTCAGAGGTTTCAGTTATCCCATATTTGATTGAAGGGAAGACGTGGGTATCTGGTTGACTCAGGCATAATGTTTTTGTAGAATTCACAGGAGGCTGGTATTTGCATATGCAAAACCCTAACGAATTAGTGGAGGAAACTGGTGTACAGAAGGATAATTGAAGAACAGCTCAGAGTACACAAAACGTTTCTCATAACAGAGTCAATGTTTTCTGTCAGATTTTAACTCATAATGGATATGATTTTGCACACAGTTCCAGATGGTTAAAAACAGAATTGAAAGAAAAGTAAAAAATGTAACTATATGGTTTGCAGTCTAAAATGTAGCTCACAATTGTATTCAAATCTAGCCATGATGGCACAAAATTATGCATAATGTATTATTATTATATATTCTTAATCTAAAGAGAAAATAATTTTTTAATTTAAAGGTGTGGCACATCAAATTACCATATAGTAAGACAGATTTTGTTCTAAATAAACTTTTATTTTATTATAGTCTAGACTGATATAAAGTCAGATTAAAAAAAAAAAAAAAGGCAGATCACCTTGGAGATCTGAGACCGCCAATCTCTGCTTATGTAACTTTTAAGGAAATAAATATCCGCTGGCTTATTTGAAAGAAAAAAAAAATCAATTTGTCTAATACTATGCAGAGTACAGCCACTGTGGAACCTTATGTTTTATTACCCTTCTGTAGCAACTCTAACATGTCACTAGCTAGAGGAGCTAGATAGACTACATAAGTGTGCAGTAGACATTTCCTTACACAAATGAGGTAAATAACCCCAACTAAAGCAGCAATAAACATTATTACATTTGATTAATGCTTTGTCCCAAAGGTATTAGGGATAAACATGCACACAATGAAGTCCTAAAGCAGCTCTCTACACTTACAACTTCTTAGAGTATTCATGACATTTCTGACAAGGAAGAAAAAATATTATCAGCAAATTTAATAATTTACATACATACAATAATTCCCATAATTTAAATATTACTTCTATCTCTCTTCTTTACCAATGCATGTTTGAACTTTTGTATGACGTTAGCTGACACATTTTTTGGTACTCAAAAATGAATCCCTATATAAAGGTGCCTGATTTTCCTGAAAAAAAAAAAAATAAGGCAGCAACTGGATATTCTGGATCAGTTTTCGGTGTCATTCGAGGTTCTTTGCTATTTTCTTTCAACTTGAGGAATCAAAATTCCTTCCAAATCATGATGTTGAGGCTGAACATGTTTGTCTCTCAGGTGCTGTGGTTAGCAGAATCATAAAAACAGTACTACTGTTCATGTTTAAAACTAAGGCTTATCAGGATGAAGTATCTAAAACAGCTACAATCACTAGAGGTGTAAAGCAGGCAACCTGAACAACCATAACGGTGTCAACAACAAGAAAGCCCAGGCCATTTGAAAGCAGGTGTGTCTATTCAATATTTCTGTAATTTACCTGCCTTACAGTTTTCACAGATTTCTCAAGCATTCCCATTCTTCCCTTATCTGCTTAAGTGCTTACACCATGCATACCACTGTGGGAAAAATAAAAACAATACAAACCCCCCCCCAGAACTAACCAACCATCTGATCAAGGCAGAAAGTCTTGGCACAAAGCACAGATCTGCTCTTGGTAAAGACTAATGCCATGTTTGTCAAAATAATGCCATCTTGGGTGCAATTCAGCTCCAGCTTACAGACTCTAATGCTGGATTTATCTACCTAAATACAGATATGTAGTCTATAGAGAGTCTACAGAGAGACCCTGAAGTACTTGAGCCGACAACAGATATGACAGAGGTGCTAATGTGAGCACTAAGACTTTCTGGAATGGCACCTGGAGGCCACCTGTGGTGCCCCAGCAAAATCAAAATGGCATTACACTACTGTCTGCATATTTGAGTGCCTGACCAACACACTCACAGGAGACTGGAGATCTATTTACCTTACCATAAAGTAGATAACTCTACACAGGTAGTTATGAACTGCCTCTGAATCCCATTTCTAATACAGGAAAATAACATGCTTCAAGAAGAATGCTTAAAGAATTTAATGTAGATATTATACTTTTTCTGCTTTGTTGTGAATACACAATGCTGCTCAGTGGTACTTGTTTTACCAATACCGCATGCAGAAATAATCTTTTGGTATAGCTTATGTAGGTATTCCTGCTAAAGTTTAGAGAGGTACATGACATGTATCATGGATACGCCAATGCCAAGGCCAATTATAACAATAGTGGATCTTTGATGGTAGCTTGAAGTAAATATTGGTTTCAACTAACTATAATAGCATGACTTCAAATGACAGCAGTGATAAGACTGATAAACACCTGTGAATTAAGGTTTTTACATCTGAGACTCCTGTCTTGACTTACATACTTGAAAAACATGTTTTTTATACTGATCTCTATTGCTGAAACCTATTGCTACTACAATATTTGAAAACCAAAAATGAATTTTTTCAGAAATAAATGTAATTCTAAATATTTCAGCATATGTAAAAAAAAGAGATGGCATTTTCAATACGGGAATACAACAAAACAGCTTTGTGTTTTCTGTCCTGTCATGGAAAAAGTACTTAGTTCTTGGTTAGTGCTGAATATACTTATCCACTAGAACTCCAGGATAGTGTTTTAGCTCTAACAAAGACAAAGGCAAGTTTCCAGTGTGCATAAGAACATCGTGGCATTTTACTTGTGAGATTTCCTTTTGGAAAAACAAACCCTAGACATTTTCTAATTCCAGCATGTTGCAAGATATTTACCAGAGCATTCAAACTATCTTACACACACATTATATGTGTATACTTTGTACATATGTATATGTATATATTTTGAACATGCTAAAATATGTACACATTTTACACATATACCTAAGTACTTTAACTTGTGTTTCCATTACTTATTTTATGGAAGCTAAAAAAGCTTGAATTGTTGGTTTGAATGGATAAGAAAAGTAATAAAATTAGCAGCTGAAATATTGCTCACTATTTTCATAAGAAGTTCAATGAACAAAATATTCACTGTTCTCTTACAGCATGCAAAGTAATTTCATTTGGCATATGAATCACTGAGGCATACAAAATATCGAAGGATGATATTTTCAAAGAACTTAATGCACTGGCAGTTCTGTAACAATGTTGCAAGGCAAGAGATCTTCATAAAGTAAAATGCTGAAGTGGCATTTTTGTCTCAAGGCATTTTAATGCAATTATGTTTGTGTAATGTCTTTACAACCAGACTGTGTAAGTTAGAACACTTCTCAATGTCTCTTGATTTCATGCGTATATTTTTCCTGATCAATCATGTTGCCTTCCACTTGCCAGGTCTTATTTCTTTAGGAAAGCAAGTGTGTCTTTTTTTTATATATGTAGTGTGCAAGAAATGTACATCTAATATACATTACATATGTATTTCTATAGATGTAACATGTAAGAAATGTATATACATACATATTTTAAAAGTCTCAAGATCAAATTCTGATATCATACTGCTTTCTGATATCATACCACTTTATTTTCTTTTTGATGAACAACATGTACATCCAGAAGGTGATCCACCAATCTGCTGTAAAAGAAAACCCAGGCCTTTCAAGACATTTTCATTCTTTTCAAGGATTTGTTTGTTGTATATCTAGTTATGCTATCACTTTATGACTTAAAAAAGGAATCTGATAGTCAGTATTACATATTTAATAATCTCAGATACGTAACACATTGCTTTATTGTGTGGCTGAATTACAGCTGCTGATACAACTTCAGTCACAATTTGTCATGAATGTGGTCAAAGCCTATCAAATGTTTTGCTTTTTGCCAAGCTTTTTCATAAACTGCCAAATGTAGACAATGCTGATATTAGTAGTCCATAGGGATAGATACTATATTTTACTCTTGTCCTCCAAAATAGAAGACAAGCTTACTTATGTTAGCAGTAAAGCACTGACCATGAGGCTAGTGCAGAAAGGAAATAGTGACTCAGAATTTGGCTCTGCATCAGAATTACTGTAAGTACCAAAACCTTGTATGAGGTCATCAGCTGAATCATTTGTCTTACCTAGGTCACTCTATCTGAGCAAAAGTGATAAAATGTAAAAATTACTTTTCAAAGATCTATGCTCCAGGAAAAATACTCACACTTCTCAGGAACTACTACAAGATGTATGGAAACTACAAAACAAATTTAATGAACAGTTAAGCCCTGATAATATGAAGCTACAAATCATCTCAGGTAATTTGAACTCTCTTGATTATACATAACAGTAATTATTCTGTGATCTAATTGGATATTCACAGACATGGTTTTCATTTAATAAGTAAACAATACTGAGTTTACAGAACAGAAGCACTTTCAACTGTTGTCATTAACACATTTAGCCTTTCTCATCTCAAGTCAGTTACTTATAGAACTACTTTTGTCAGTAAGTCACTCCCTCCATTAGCAAAATTTTTGGCCTTCTGTGGCACATTTTATGACTGGAGGAAGCCTAGAAAATAACGCAAAACCATTTGCAGCATATGAGCTTTGAGACCTTTTTTCAAATGTCTTCGTCTTAGAATTATCAACACTTCTTAAACATAACATACTGTGAGCACAACAGAATATTCTACAATTGTTCTGATTTATTGTCTCTTTCTAGAAACATTCTTCAAGATCATGTTCACCTTCTTCAGCTTACAAGCATCAGCAGAGACATTTTGAATAGCTTTTATCATAACCCCTTTTCGACTTCAGTATGTCTGCTAGCATGCTATTTTTCCAAAAACAATCACTATTATTCAAGTAGATGACCCCTAATTTCATTATCTTGCAATTTATGTATTAAACAGACTATATAATTTTCTATAATTATAGCAAATTTGGTTTTAGTTGATGAGGTGTGTTCATATGGTTTTGTTATAATTTCATTTTCAGAGTAATGGTTCTGTGTTATGCAAACCTCTGATGCTTTCCTAATTAAAATCTTTTTAGGTAAAATATGCTTCATTACACTTTCAGCAAACACATTAATCTATCAGGATTACCTGATAGTCCAATGTTCCTGGACAACAGATAATTTGTTTACAGTATTTTTAAAGTATTAATAAGGAACATTACAACTGAAGTCAACAAATAGTGTTTAAAAGTACAATATACAGGAACCTAATTGTAGAATATGAGCTCAAGCAATGTTTGGTGGTTCCTCCTACAGCTATTTTGACCAAAAAAAAGATTGTTTGCAGCTGAGCAGTTGATGCACACTGATCACTGATAAGAAGTATGCTGGCTGAGATGCTTAAATTGACAACAAGCACATTTATTGTAAGCACAGCTACAAATAATTCCCCGAAAAAAAGCGAAAAGAGTAGTATTGCTCTGGTAAAACATGGCACTACTTTCCAGTTATTTATGACACTGTTTGTGTCTTTGAGCAGTGTGCAGCCTAGGGAGACAGAAAAGAGTTGGGTGGCTTTGAGCCCTCTGGGCTCGAAGCATCTCTACTCATGACTACCACACTTTTTTTCTTTTTTTTTTTTTTTTTTTTTTTTCTTTTTTTCTTTTTTTCCCCAGGGAATTACTGAAGAAACAAATACACATCCAGTTAATAACAGGAATCAGCAAGCAACATAAAAGAGATTTGGGGCATGGTTTCATGTCTTGAAGACTCCTCTGTAACAACCAGCTCTTTCTGAAGACCCTGCAGGACCAGAGGCCTTGCCAAGGCTCTGGGGGTCCCACAAGGGCAGCAGGGATATCAGACCATGGAGAGAGTACGATGTGCTGATTGCCACAGTATGTTTGCAGCCCTACCCAGCAAGAATAACTTAAAGATTCAAATAGCATACAAGAGTCTGTACCTTTCCTTCTGAAGCAGAGTAAAAGCTGGCACCCAAACAATGAAAAGCTCTTCACTGAGTGACGCTTACAAGGAAAGCACTACCGAATACACGAACACCACACAACACATCACATATTCAGGCATACAATTTTTACAGTATCTCTGTCTTTGTTTCTTTAAAATTTGTCTAACATTTACAGATACTTAAAAATTCATGTCGATTTAATGCCATTGGTAGTTTGAGCTTGTGAGGCACAACATGTTTCCTTGTCATTGGTGACTTACTTTGGTTAATACGGACCTCTCCACCAGCATCAATTAGTACTGTCCACGAAGAAAACACATCACAGCATCTAGCAACTGATTGGAATAGTCAGGAATGTCCACAGAACAGCTGCAACTTCATTTATTCCATATAAAAAGGAGAAAGGAGCACAATATGCAAGTATCAGGTGACTTTTTTCCTCCTATTAAAATACATATTGCTCTCACCATCTGAATAATAATTTAGCAACTTCTTTGCACTTTTGGATTTGTTAATAATATGTTTAAAAAAGAATAATGGAGATAAATATCTTTAATTTTCTACTTCATTTTGCCTTCAGAATAATCAGGAAACCTGCACCTTTCTTCTTTTTGCTACTAATACTTGACATGCGGTAAACTGAATACAAAACTTGAGCAAGGGAACTGTTCGAACAGTTAAAAAGACCACAGGAATTTAGAAAGCAGAAATTTAAAAATGGCACAGACATGCAATCTTTGAACAGTGAAACTGCATCCAGATTCACTGGCCTAACCCTCAGTCACCAATATCCTATCAACTGCAATTCCAGATGAGAAACAAACTTTCACTTGACATGACCGTCAAATCCAAGACTCCACTGAAATCTCTGCTAGCATTACAACTTCCGATGGCTAATTTGTTCCCTGTATTCCATAACTGAAATTTATCCACCTAGTAGTAACCTTCAAGGTATTTTGGGGACCTTCTTTTTCCATCTGTGTTTTTACAGCACCAATTAAAATTGGATCATGATGCTCAGTTCATGCTATTAACCACTATGAAAATATAGATAAAAATGTACTATATTATAGTAATATATTTATATATATATATATATCCATAAAATATATTATATTCTATATTATATTAATACAAGTTTCCCATTAGGTTTTCAAGAAGGAAAAAAGTTTTCTTGAACTTCTGTGACTAACAATTTCCAGAAAAGCAACATTTTTGAACAAACATTGGAACAAACACTTGCTGAATGAGAAAAGAAACCTTGCTAATTACCTTAAAACACAAAATGCATTTTCACCTCATATATTAAAACTACCAGGATTTAAGAGAAATGACAACTCCAAAGCAAAGACAGAAGGAGAAAGGTGAAGCTTACACTTTCATATATTGACACTGTGAGATCTTTTGCATCCCAACAGAGACCTTCTTCCTTCATGAAGCAGAGTTTGCACATCACAGTTTGGGGAGACATCAAGAGAGGATTTAACACGAGATAAGAACAAATGGACATTTCACATACACTAACTTCTATGAATTTTCAGGCAGGCATTTTCCAAACTCATTGGCATTGCAGTGCTTGGAGGAAGAGGCAGAATCAGGTCCTAATACGAGGGGGTTTATTGGACCTGACTAAAGCTGATAATTTATGATGCCAGCCTCTGGGATATGAAATATTTACCTAGCCTTTCTTCCACTGATGTCAGAGAAAAAGTATATGGATTTTAAAAATAATGTAAAATGGAAACATGAAAACAACCTTAAACAAATTGCTTCAATGACCAGTTAAATTTGACAGCATAGCAAATAGCCTACAGTCCAGTCTGGTTCTCTGCCCCACTGCCTAAAAGAACCTTTCTTGCACACTCTGTCTTCTAATTTTCAAATGTACATTTTTGATATTTACAGGAAAAAGTATTTAAAATTTAAAAGGCTTCTCCTGGAATAGAAGTTGCTTGCAAAGAGCCTTCCTGGCCTATAGTCAGAATTATATTCTCAAAAACTAGTTTTTATCTTTTTTTAATGTTTTCTTGTAAATAAATGTATGCAATTATATTGAAATTACATTATAATCTCTTGATCTTTACACATCTATGTTTTCTTTTTAAATGCACAAATAAATGGCTACTTCAAAAGCATGGCATTTTATTATTTAGGCACATGTTCGGGGTAACTTATTAACTTATCTAACATCTACAATAACTAAAGTGAGCTATAGAGACATCCTCTTAATAGTAAAAGCAAAGCAACAGCTCATTTTGTGAGCTGCAAATTAAAGTTAGTTCCATTCCTTCCCAGTTCACATTTTTTAGAGCAGGTACTCTCCTTGACAGGCTACTCTGTGTTTACTGTTGTTTCAGAAACCACACCCATTACCTTCCCTTTACTGTCTCCTAGATCCATGGCAAATTGTATCTATTCATCTTGCCTGTTAGAAGCATCTTCTACCTTCTGGTTTCTAGTGAAGCAACTTTCTCAGAAGTCTTCACTGCGTGAAACATGTTTTTAGAATTCTAATGTGAAAGTTTCTCTCTTTTTTAACTCCATTTTTTTTTTTTTGCAGTTCCCAAAACTATCACAGTTGACCAGGCCTTCCAAGAGCATGACCATATATATTGGTTGTGAACACGTGAACTGTTAATTGTATCACAGTTTGTTGAAAATATTTGTACCATGACCATATGGATTACTTTACAATTACATTTTGACCCCTTTTCCAAGAGGACTTCAGAATACTTATGTAGGAATACTGTTATGGTTATTGTATTGGTACTGCAGTGCCAACTATAAAAACATATCTAGAAGCCTAACTACTCAAGAAACCTTTAAACAAAACTATTACACCAGTCTTCCCAAAGCGAGCTGCATATGTCCTCTACTGACAAAATACAAAATAATTTTGTCCTTAATCAGACACTTGATTTTCATGTGTGCTCTACACTCATAATATCCCCACAGTGTTATGAAAAATAATAATTAACTAGGATATTTGAGAATTCATGAATATAACTAACTTTGCCTTATTATTTTTTTATCTTAACTTTCTTTTGGGATTTCTTCAAAAAATCCTTCTAAAGGTCCATGGCTGCAAGATGGCCTTTGCTGCAAATTTATTTCACTTTTATATTTTAATCAATACTGATCATTATGTAAAACTGCAAGTATTATTTAAATCTACAACTGCTACCACAATGAATGTATATAAAATATGTTAGCAAATATTTTGAGTTAAAGGATGTCCTGTATTTTTCACATTCTAACTCACACATTTGATACAAAAAAAAAGACATAAAGAGACATTTTTCCTGAAGTTCAATAGCAAGAATAAGATGTCCAGTTGTTACATTCTGTAAAATTCCCACTCCTTTAACTCTTTTCTCCTAAACACTTGTGTTCTATCTCCTATGAAAGTAGATTTTCACTTTTGTTGCCCAAAGGCTTACTAGAGTTGCTACCAACCAATTGTTGTTTTCTTAGCTTCTGCTTCCCCACAAAAACATCTTTTGACTAATTTAAACACCCTGCTGTTCCCAGTGAAAATTGAGAAATACAGTTTCAGAATTCTGTAGCCTTTTCAGTAGGCCCTCAGGTTTGCCCTTGTTGCTAAATAGTAACAGTGTTATCCTCCTCTTGATGATGTTGATAAGCAGTTCCCTCTTAAAGCCAGAAAAAACAAACACAGGTAACACAGCGTACTTCCACCAGGAGAATCAAATGACACTGAAGAAAATCATAGCTCTGTTGAAAACAGCAACATGAAACACTCTATTTAGCCCTATAAACTGTTTCCAGTAATGGCCAAAATCAAAGTATATGACTAATGTAAGCACATAGAGAGACACTAATAAGAGTCAGTCAGTCCTTGTGTTTCTGCAGCATACAGGTTTCCCAATTCAGGAATGGCACTTCTTCATTTAGCAACTCTCGGTGGCATTTATTTCATTAACTTTAGGGATTCCCCCTTGCACTCCTGCACTGTCCTGTGATCCATAAAGGCCCATAGAAAACAGTTTTACATTTTACAAAATAATCAAAAAAAAGCAATCTCTTTATTGGTTTATGTTGATGTTTTATTTGCTGCTTTTTTTTTTTTTTTTTTTCCTAAATCTTAAATCCAATTGAGGCCCCTTTTGTCAGTCAGTGGGATCTTCTTTTCCCCAGTCCTGGAGGACAGATGATTGGTGTGTAAGCATAGCTCTCTAGCTCCATACACTTTGATGTTGTATCATCAGACTTTAAGCCGCTGCCCTTCTCGGGTCCATTCGAACATATGCAAGGCAACATTGACCATCCTGTTAAGAAAATACCACTTTACTGAGTTGCAATTAGGCCTTCACTTTATTTCAGGGACTTTGAAAAACACCTATGTGACTGTCATTGCAACTAAGCACACAGGTCCCAGGGCACAGATCCTACTGCAGCAGCAACACAGTACTCCTGATCACACTTAGTGGGCACACAAAGAGGTCCCCTGGCTAGAGAACAGAGATCTCTTCCTAATGTAGACAGCCATAGAAATGGAGAGATGTCTATAGTGAAACTCAGAGAACAAAACAGGCTGACAACAGTTTTCCCTTTTACCTATCATGTTGAACTACTCTGTCCTCTCTCAACATCTTACAGCTCTTTTTTGGGACAAGGAATCCCATCAATTTCCAGCTTTGACATATGATCACTAAAAAAATGCATTGACTTTTTGCTTTTGGTATTTTCACTCACATTACACCTTCTGAGTTTGCATAATGCAAATGCAACTCTTTGCATTAAAAGATTAAACTCCTTTGCCTTAATTACTTTTCAAAACAATGATCTCCTTATCATTTTAAACACCTTCAAATACAATCTATATTCGAATACAGGCGAAGACAGTCTTGTGAGATTCAATATACTTTTTGAAAAGGTCATGCTGCGTCCTCTGGCAGTTTGTTAGTTTATTTCACCAGGCACATAACTTACATGATACAAACTATCCCCCAGTGTATTTACATGGTGTCTTCTTACAATCATATAGAGGTCCATTTGTCTCCACCTATATGAAAAGAAAATAAGACCTATTTTCAACTCTTTTAAAAATTACCATATAAACCACGATCTTTCTCAGTTTTGTTTTGACATTCTTATTTGTGCCAGGGTCGTCAGTGTGAAGCACAAACATTTGCTTTAGTATATGGAAATCTTTTCTTCAGTTATCATTTGCATTTTTTTTGACAAACCAGTCCATAATCTGTACTCCCTTTGAAGAGTTTCTCTGCACTGCGCATTCACAGTCTCCTCTAATTCAGCATTTTCTTGGCTTTCACAGTCTATAAACCACTAAGGTCAAGTGATTCCAAAGAAGATGCTGCTCGTTCACCATTCAAGGTGCACCAACTATGCTTTAGACTGTGATGACATTACAGATAGCACCCTTAGATCTGTCTTTTCTTCGTGATGCTCATACTCTGATCCACATATCTTCTACTTCATTTGGAAGTGTTCTTCAAGTAGAAATAAAAAAAAAAAATCATAATAATATTTCAATATTATTTTAGTGAATTAATTACCATGCAAGGCTTTAAGAACTCTTCATTTTAATGTTTTGTCTTAAAAAGTATCAGCATTGACTGACACTTAACAAGAATACAATGTATGAAACAGCAATGTAACAAGAGGATTTTTCCTGCTACATTTTCAGCACGCAAATATGCAGGTTTTTCTCCAACTATACGCACCTGATAAAACAACATGCCTGACCAATAAGCCTTGTTGATTGTTCAGAGCCAGCAAAATCACAACCCATTATTATTTTTTCATCAGTCTGAAATAATTTATTTTACTTTGCACTCTTGTATCTTTCTGTTATGGAACAGTTTCATCTGTGCTTAATTAAAAAAAAAAAATAAAAAGCACATTTTGAAGAAAACTGTTAAAAACAAATACTATTTGTTCAATGGCTGGTGCTTACTTAAATATCGTGACAAAGTAGCTTCTCATAAATTGTGATATAAATATTCAGACTTTTAAACTTACTTAAAAAGAGAGACGTGTTTTTTTAATTCTCATAAAGCATATATAAATTATCTGTCTGAGTTTAAGCCATTTTCTGTCGATGAAATATCTGCCACCATGAAAGCATTAATTATCTTTTTGAGGTCAGTCAGTTGAGGGGGTGGGAATACAAAAAAGCAGTTCTACTTCCAAAGAATAAAAAGTTAAATTTTCAATATTGAGATCTCATGATCCAATTAAATCTAAGTTTATGAGCAACAAAAGAGACTCAGAAATTCTATTAAAACCATAATACTGGAAAAAAAAATCTAAGAACGCTCTAACAGTAACGTAATAGCAGGACTGATGAAAATTGTTCTATTAGCCTGACTGTGAAAATCAATCACCGCCATTATGTACAGACTGAGCTGAATGAACTTCATTTAGTATTCACTCTAATGACAGTTCTATACCAGGTCTTCAGGCTATGAGCTCCCTAATATATAACTACCTCTTTCACCAATAACGCTTACTTTATGAATAGCACAATAGGTAGATCTCAACTAATTGACAGAGACACAGGCACTTTTTTATTGTTTTCTTACTTCTCCAGCACATTAAATAACATGAACTAGCTATCAACAATTGCAGATATATTTGTGTATGAAAACTGTTTCATCCTCAACAGTGCCCCAGTTTTTATTGCATGGAAACTATCATTGTGAAAAATACTCCAACATTTATTTTCTTCCTCATTTCTTCATTAGCCTTTCATCTTTTTTTACTTGAAGGAAATGTATTTCTGGTCTTACTTTGATTTCAACTGGTGCTCACCTGTGGAAGACCTACAGAATGTAACCTATACATTATTTTGGAAGAGGTTTTCAGCTGACTACCCAAAGAAGCAGATGGTAACAAAAATAGTATTTGAGCATAGTGGTTTGGTGCTCCCACAAAGAATTATGTGGTCAGGAACCTATTGATCCTCCTGAATTGCCAGTCCCTGAACTAATAAACTTCCGCCATTTCACCCTTCAATGGGACTGCTCTATGCTCATCATACAGTTAATACCCCAATGGATAGACTCCATATAAATACTAGAGCCAGGGGCACCTCTGTGATATATCTGGAGAAAGAGCACAGAAGAGTAAAACGTTGTTTGCATACAGTAGGAAGTAAAGAATATCTGTCTTTTTCTCCTTCAGCCCAGTAAGCTTCACCTCCTTCTCTGTGTCCACAGGCAAAGAAGACCAGTGCCTGTGGTAATGGCATAATTGCACAGCCAAATACTGCCAAGTTGAATTCTCCTGAATATTGCATCAAGGTAACAAATTTTGGTTTCTCTCTCATTGTCTACCACTGAATTTTCCCCTAAGTTGGTGAATTTGTCTGTGAGACCTCTACTGTCCTTTAAGCTCCTGTGGAAATCAGAGTGGGCTTCAAGCAGACACAAGTGCGAAAACTGTGTGACTGCATAAACCTCTTTTCAGAGTTCTCTAAAATCAAATTATCTTAAAACCACTGTGATTTTACTACAAAAAAGCAACAAATGCATCACCAAGTTATATTTTTTAGAAGGTGGTTATCTGAGGTTTCTAACATACACAAAAATACTGTTGGTACTAACATCCAAAGAACATTGTGAAAGACTCTCTGCCTAGATATTGATTTACTTCTTTTTTTTTTTTTTTTTTGATATCTGTAGTGAAACAAAGGATCAAAGTAGCTAACTGAGGTGTAATTATATAAGACAGTTATCCTGAGTAACTAAATAGTGCAGTATGGGTATTGCTTAAAGAAGGTTTGCTGAAGAAAACTATTCTCACAGTAGAACACAATTTAAAAGTTTCTTCAGCTCTGTAGCAATATTTTGCATGTGTTGTACTCTTGGAATCATTTTGCTCTCCTGCTTTTGACAACATGGTGTGCTGACAGATCACACAGTCAAACATAATACCTATATTACTGGTAAGATAAACAATACTTTTTCTTTGCAAGCATCAAGTGCAATTGGTAAAAAAGACAAGTAATAAGTACGGAAAACAAACACTGTAGTATGCCCAGCAGAGAAGAAGGGAAAACATTCAGCAGTGCAACACAGGCACCTTTACATATGTAACTTATGATCACTGCCTTAAAGACTAAATGTCTGGTCATAGATCTTTTGATGTGGATGCCTTTGCCTGAAGACACTGATAAAACAGTTTTTAAAAAGGCAAAACACTTTTTTTTTTTCCTTTTTCTCAGAGTTTTGAAAAAAACCGTCTGCATAAAACTTGTCCCAGGCAGAAATCTCCCGCAGGAGGTAGACCTAATGTCTCATCAGACATTTCCTTGATTTCTTTTGTGTTTTTAGATTTTTAATACTTGGTTATTTTAGGAGGTCTTTAGTGGAATTAATATAATTGCAATTAAATCCTCTCCAGATGCCCTGAGATCTGCTAATTGAACATTCTGGGTAAGAGCTCAATGTATTAAGTATTATGATCCTAAAACTAGGAAAAAACAATCATTGCCTAATTTTCATTGCAGCATGGGGATAGCTTCTTCAGTTTCATGGCTAAAATCCTTTTCTGCATATTTCATTTCCAATCAACAACTGCTGTAATTGATTTCCCTAAAAAGCTTTGTGAAATGAATTTTAATAAAATAAACTAGTTAATTAGTTAGTGGCTTAAAATATTGATGTATTGATATATTTTGATATGTAGCTTAAAGATATCTTTAGAATAAAAGGGGCGTTTTAGTTTATGTTTTTATATATTTCTTGGGGAAACTGCTCACCCATACTCTTTCATGGAACCTAAAATTCCATATTTAAAAAAAAAATTAAATTTAAGCATCCCAGAAAGTTTGGCTTAGTTAAATATATCATTAACTATTTACCTTTTCTAAAATTGTTTTCTATTTCCATATATTTTATGCTATAACAAAACCCAGAAGCCTACTGGGACAGATTTAAATGAACAATTAATTATTTCAAATTAATATAAGACATATCTTTATCACTAATGTTATGAGAATGCTTATTTGTTCGAATAAAACAAAAAAAAAAAAGCTCAAAATAAGTGTCTGATAAATAAGCTGTCAATAAGAATTGTCATGGGGTATGTTACTTTCTGTTCTTCTGTAAGATTGTCCAAACAGTAATGTCTTCCATAAATGTCCTACACCATCGCATGAATTTTTCTAAAGCAGTAACTAAAATTACACTGGAATCATATTGCACTCATATCTTAACCTTTTACCACACAGTAGTAAAACCATATGATTCTGGACAGGCAGTTCTGGCACCGTAATGAAAATACAAATTCTTAAAACATTTCCTTTAAAAATTGTCAATAAAAAGGAATAGTCATGAGTTCAATATTTGAAAGCTGAGTCTATTTAAAGAAATAACTATTTTAAGCTTTCCTCTCAAGTTATGTGAATGTTTTCAGCAAAGTCTACAATCCCAAATATAATCACCTTTATCTTAGAGTTTGCTTTCTTTTTCTTTTTTTTTTTTTTTTACATTCTGATATACAATTAATCAACATCTAAGCACAGATTTCCATAACAACATTTTAAAATTTGGGGGTTTTAATGGCGATGGCAACTATTTATTGTATAACCCATCACTCCCTAGTGATGAGAAGGAATCTCTGAAGACAGTAGCCATGGCATTAAAATGACCCTAGCTCATCTTCTCGGCCTCCAGAGGTCATTGCATGGCAATCCCTACACAGCCCTTCTGAGAACATCTTGGCAGAATTGCTGACATTAGAAATGACTGTAAGTGTGAAATAACTCTACCCTGTAAATACTTAAGTATGCGCTATTTGTTTCTGCTGACAGTTTACTGCCTTCTTGCCCAATGTATTATTCTGTGTTTCAATTTTTTACAGTTGCAGCACTCTTGCAGCTTTTATTGGCTCAATTATTTGCAGTGATATGGGGTAAATTTTTTTTTATAAAAATAAGTTAGCCACACACTTTAGCCACAAGTCAATTTCAGACATTATAAAATTCAGGTGTGTGTTTCTGAAAATATCAATCCACTCTTGACCAAGTTATTGCTCAGCTAAAAAGAAATTAACAGAAGGATGCCATTCATCAAGCAGTGATTAATTATCCAAACATATCTGACTGTTCATATTGGCTGTTTTTTCACGATAGGAGCACAGTTCAATTTAGTGTACTGTCGTTTTCTTCCAAGAAGTTTTCCAGCTTTATGCCTGCAATCCTCCTCTAGACACTTAAAAGAAATAGAGTTAGCAAGCTGCTTATCTGAGATAACTTCCTGCAGCGGCGAGAGGAAACCATTACAGCTGACCAGCAGCAGCTCTTGTTCGTGTTTTCTGTGGTGCCTGGGGAAACTTGACAACAGAGACAGGAAGGACTGTAACTTATAATTCTGATCTCAGTGGAAAAGCACAAACCCTTCATTTCAGTATCCCAGCAGAGGGGACAAGAGCGATGTAGAATCTGTGCATAATCTTGGAGTTACTAATTTCACTTATGCAAAAGCATGAGTACTAAAATAAGACAGGCAGGCTGAAGGACAATCTCTTCTAGGTATCTACACTCAACATTAATACCCATATCTCAGGTACATTTTCTCCCTAGATATGCTGTAATCAGAAATCAGTGCAAAAGCAAAATTTAAATTCTTTCCATAGGATCCCATTCAGTTTGGAAGGAACATCTGAAATCTGTCTAACCTCCTGCCCAAAGCACTGTCTGCCACAAACTGAACACCCAGAGACCTCAAGGGTCTTTCTTTTTCCTCAATACTAATCAAGTGTTCAATTTACTTCCTTGCATGCGCGTTTCTGGCGCATGTCCCAGGGAAACAATCCCTCATGGCCTCCAACTGCTAATCCCAGTATCCTAAACATCAACAGTGACGTTCCTAAATGCCCAATTGAATCTTCAGGCCTCTGGGTAGGACAATATGTGACTGCTTGATGTGCAAGGCATGTGTAGAAAGAGTGTGCACAGAGCACCTTGAGCATGGGGAGTGAGCACTCAGCCAGCAGGTACAATGGAAGTGAAAAACTGTGGTTTGTCTAACAATCCATGGTTAACTTTAGGCCATAATTAGTAGCACTATGTAGAAAAGGGATGCAGTCCATTATATTTTTCTCTAAGAATGTTTGATTTAAACAATGAATCTATGACTATTCCAAAATTTTTTACACCTTTTTATAATAGTGTTATTCAATTGGCAGAAATCACTTACTGGCAGAAGTCTGCTTTTTGAAACCTTTATAGTTGTGAGTCAAATAATAACGTGTGTTGTACTGCATTTTTCCCAAACAGTAACAAGAAAACCCAATTAGGAAAATTCACCAGCATTTGTACTTGTCTAGCAGGTAGAAGTATTTAATTTCTCAGAGTATAATAATGCTAACATTTTCTATTTAATTTAAGTTAAAGTAAATTACAGTTCAGCTCTCTAATGTCATTGTTTTACTTAATGACCTTAATTCAGGCCTGATGTTCAGATTAGGTGCTTTGATTATTCTGTTTATATCAGCAACTGCTTCAGTTTACATACAAAGGACTCTAGAGCCTGGGGAAATAAAATTCATGATTCACTAGACTTATCACATTAGATTATTATAAATAGGGAAATGATGTCATTAGGATCAAAGCAAATGAACACATATTTAAATAGATAGCAGATGCAAAAGATAAAGTCTGCAGTCCAAAAATAATTTTCTTTGGAATAACTTCTTAAAAAGGCAATAACCTTAGAAAGTTTCTGCTTTCTTGCTTCGTGTTCCATCACTTGTCATGAACAAGCATCATGAACCTGTCTATTCAGAGTTGAAACACACAGTTTTTAAGTTCTTCTAAATGACTAGAATATCAAAATAATAATCCATAGAATAGCTTTTTCAAGATATGCTTTAGCAAAGGGCTACCTATAATTTTCAGAAAATTTTAGCTGACCAACTTCTAGCGCACTGCTGCATAGTAGTTGAAAAATGGAAAGAAAGTATTTCAAAAATCATTAGCTTAGTATTATAATTAACATCTAATAATTCAAAATGTTGATAATGCACCGTCAAAGCACTGGCTGAAGTCAAGAGCTAGCAGTCATTCTGAAGATCGAACTTTAATATCCATGGTATGGTTACTAACTCTCTGATCCTATTTTAAGCAGCAGTGGCTTTTTTCTCTTTGGAATTGTAACCCAAAGTCAGTGCATTTCTCACCAGTCTTTGGAGGATATGTTGACATGACAACCATGTTTCTGTTACAACTTCTAATTCCAATCCTCTAGGTAATATTCCAGCAACCGCAAAACAGATTCAGGAGTATATATACAAATGAACTGGCATCATCAATTTGAATAATCAGTTGGGACAAATCATTTAAGGACTTGTATGTTATTTTGAAAACTAAATTTGCTTTTGAGAAAATATTGAAACTTTATATTAGTGTATTGCAATGGGATTACAAAATCATTTAGCAAATGGTATTATCACAGATTCACAGAATAAGTTAGGTTGGAAAAGACCTCTGAGACCAGTAAGTCCAACCTAAGACCAAACAACACTATGTCCACTTGACCATGGCATTAAGTGCCATGCCCAGTCTCTCCTTAAACTCCTCACAGGATGATGACTCCATTATCTTGCTGGGCAGTCCATTTCAATGTCTATTCACCCTTTCTGTGAAGAAATTCTTCCTAATGTCCAACCTAAACCTCACTGGGGTCAGATTAAGACTATGTCCTCTAGGCGAGTGGCCTTGAACTAGAGGCCAAATCCCTCCTGGCTGTCACTTCTTTTCAAGTAGTTTGTAGAGACCAAAAGGGTCACCCCTGGGCCTTCTTTTCTCCAGGATAAACAGCCCCAGCTCCCTTACTGCTCCTCACAGGGCATGTGTTACAGAACTTTCATCAGTTTTTTTGCCCTTCTCTGGATCTGCTCCAGCATCTCAATGTCCTTCCAGAACTAAGGGGCCCAGAACTGGACACATTTTTCAACACCTATCTAGATATCTGCAGCAGAATTTATACTGTACAAGTAAAGAGATTATTCTTTTGACTGAAAAGTATAGGCTAGAAAGCCAAAAGTGTACCTGTCTTGTAAAACATCCATCAGAAGTGTCTCAATAGTTTACGACAGAATTCAAAGTCATGTCTTTTTGTGGAAATGAGGTGTTAGCTTTATACTGGATGTAGTACATTAGAAACTGTCTGAATGGGGGATATAGTGCCTCTTACAAAAAAAACAAAAGCTGAGGCTACAAAGCTGAAATGCATGTCGTTTGAATACAGAGAAACACACAAAAAAATCTAGAAAGATATTTACCATTAATATGATTGTTTTCTTTTGCCTTGTCTGCTTTTACAGGTTACTTCATGGTAAAACATCTTCAGAAACCACTTATTTGAACATGAAGTTTCTTCTAATTGTAAAAAATGTCTAGATGCAAATGGTCTACTGGGCACATTTAAAAGAGAAAAGCTTTCAAACCTCTTCAAAGTACAAAAGAAGACATAAAGGTACACTTCTCTTTTGTAAGGTGAGTCAAAAGTGATGAGAATAGTGGTTTCTCCTAATGTTTTATTTCCAGGGCAAAGAAATAGAATATAAACAGGAACAGATTACAAACACAGGAGGAGGTGCCACCCAGCAGAGGAAAAGGGCAACAGAAAAAAAGAGTTAAAATCAAATTAAATGTTGCTATTCCTGAAATTCACGTAGAACTCACTACACTATGCACAAAACAACAACAGTCGGCTACTTCTTAGACTAATAAAGCTGAATTTGAAAAAAAATCAGGTATGCCTATATTTTGCAAAGGGTATTTCACTATTGATGTAATAGGAGCAGAAGAATCACAACTTTCATTAAAACTAGGTTATGTGGTCATCTGCACAGCTCTTGGCTGCAATGCAATGTGTATTTTCTGCAAAAAAAGATTTCTGAGAGAGCATGACCTTTCTGAAGAATAGACTGGTATCCGGCAGAACTGAGATCTGTGGTCAAGAATCAATACAGCCTTATGGAGGTGTCTTGTTTGGTTAAATGGAAAGAGAGCAAAACAGCATGATGTGTGGTATAAATCCATAACACTATTCAAATGTCATTTGAGGTGCCTTCAAGGTTAACAATCATTGCTATCAAGTAAGCTGCAGAATGGCAGGAAGCTTTCATTTGCTGAGAGGTCTAAGGTCTAATGCGGTAATTAAACCCAGAATACAAAATAAACTGTTCTCATGCAGTGTACCAGTGTGCTGGAGAATCCTAATGAATTGTCAGTATTGCTGCTGTTTATGGTAACGAAACATTTACTTGTACTGTGGCAGCTCTGCCTTCTTGTGCAAGCTGTACCTGGATGAAGCACATTCATTTTTAAGTCAGCTCATTGTGCTTTAGAGGCTGCAATAGCGATATGAAGAGAAATAGATGTTACAGACTAGATCTCCTCAAATGTGTTACAGTAGCTTATTGGTCTGATGTCTAGAAGTATTGGGGCACTGTGATTCTACAGGCCCATACAACCCTGAAAACACATCAAGTTCTTCCTCTTCCTTGGGAATCACTTTAGTCATTTATAGAAAGGCTATGGAATAGCCTAAAAGCTACTTCTGCTCTTTCCCTACTGAAAATTTCCTGAGGAAAAGGGAAAAAAAAACCCCAAGCCATAAAAAAAAAAATCTGCAATATAAATAGCTGTATAGGGTAATATTATGACTAGGATTGCTTGGAGCATTCTCAAATTTAAAGCTCCTGGTTACGAAGAAAGGTGCTTTCTGTAAAGGCAAGTCCAAACACTGCCGGCTGCCCAACAGGGGTCAATGACTGGCAGGGACGTTGTCTGACCAAATTCCAGTCATCACACACACTGAAGGTCCAGCACAAGAATGATATGGGATATTATGAAATGTCTGATATTTTAAGTAAAATACCAGTGAGCAGGCTTTTGCTGAGCCTTAGTTTACTGTCTATCATCTTTAAATGAATAAATTGGGCTGAATTTCCAGAGCATTAAAATCCTGGCTGCAAACCCTATAAAGACCAAGAAGTATCAGCAATTATTTTTCAGAACTGAGGCAGTGCTATTCAATGATAGAAGGGGATTCCAAAAGGATTTCTGAACATGAGATTTGGCCTCATAGGCCTAAAAATGCAGACCATATCCAGACACAATTAACTTAAAAGCTTCTGTGATTGAATAATTGAGTACATCCATATTGCCAACTAAGGGAGGGCAAGAAGAAAGCTCAATCATGGGATCTCTCATCACTCACTTAATTGCTTAATTGTTAGTTCATTCCTGGCTCTGATCGCATACAGAGGACTTGATACAGCAATTGGTTTTAGTCACATGACTGGCGGATATCAGACCACAGTCTAACAAGCACCCTGAAATACAGCACATCAAGAAAAAAAAGAGCTTTCACATTTCTGGTCTTTGGCCTAATAAACTGTATTTGCCTTAGGTCCTAAACCACAATATTATTAATTAATTTATTAATTATTGATTTAGTTCCTGAAGGATTTATTAAAAAATAAGAGGGGGAGAAAATACATTATGTTGGACTAGAAATTATATTTCCTTGAAAGAATGAAAGTCTCAAAGTTGAAGAATGTTACTTTTAGAGTAAATGATTTAATAGTCTCTTAAGTGTGAAATATACAGAGCAATAATTCTGACAAAAGGTGACTTATCTTTCTGGGACAGCTATCAAATTGATTGTGCAGATTAAATACGTGCTCCAGATTGTATGCATACAGGTACTAAAAATCACAAAGTGCTGCTGAAAATGTCCAAAATTATCCCTTGTGTAACTCTATTGAAGCCAGGGGAATGACACCTGGGAGATGTTTCTCACATTTATAGGCAGGTTTCAATCTCAGTGACAGCAGAACAAAGGCACCTGTCAGCAGGAGCTTTGCCAAAAGTTTTCACAGAGAGTGAGCAAGTAAAAGGCATAGGCACAAGTGCCCCATTACTGACTAATTCAAGTCCAAAAAGACACTGAACTAGAGTTGGTAGAAAAGGTTCAATCCAGTACCTTTTCCCTATATGTGAGAAATCTCTGTAGGATCCCAGGTGGATTTTAAGGCTTCTCTGCCAGTGTGCATTAAAACCATTAGTGCAGCCTACAATATTTCCATCAATTCAACACAAGTAAATGCCAACTCAGATCAGATAAGCCAAATACTGGCAAGAGAGGAAGAAAGAAATAACTGATCAAGACATTAAACAGCCACTACTTTTCATATAGTTACCCTTCTTCTTCCATCCCAGCTACGACACGTTAAATAGCAAATGTAAACTAAAAAATGGAGCCATTAGTAAAATAAAGCACACATTAATTTGTTTCATAACATTTAGGCAATTGACTTCAATTTCCATCTAAAGATTTCTAATGATGCCTGGTGTTGAGCAAGCATTAGGAAGTTAATAATAACAAAACACATACACATCCAGCATTCCTTCTGATATATGAGAAGGTACTGTTCCAACGAGAGGAAATTATTTCTAGAATGAAATGATAACTTAAAAAAGCAGATGGAAGTATGATAACAGCAAGTACTACACTTGCTTTTGCCTTACTCTGTTATTGCCTTAATAAGGAGACTGCTGCTGAACACTGACACAACTGGTCTATTTTCCTGTCCCCTACACCTTAAAATTACTTCATGAACTGAAATTCTTAATGAGCCCTAGAGTGGAAAGGAGAAAGTAAAAGTGTACAGACATGGATTCATCAAGAGCAATGGAGGTACTAGAAAATGGACGTCACACACTATTGCATTTAATAAGCCAACCACCTAAGAGGAAACTAACTAGTAAAATAAGTTTGGGTTTGGTTTTTTTCTTAAATACACCTTGGAAAATATAGTAAATGCCATTCAAATGGAGAAATGCTTATTTAAAAGAGATAGTTAACAGGCACAGTGGCTAATTTTCTTTTCCTCTGTCAGTCTTCAACAGGGAGAGAGAAGTTGCATGCCCTCCCAAAGACATTTTTCAGGAACGGATCCTTAGAAACTGAAACCTCTAGGGAGAATCCTAAGTGCAGCAAATCACTGAGCACAGATCAGACACTTGGATAGCTCTGTAAAAAGGTTATTCACTATAGATTTTGTTATACCATGAAGCTGCAAATCATGGAAGAAATATAATGGCAACATCACTATAAAGGACAATTGCCCAGAGTTCCCAAGATAGGACATTGGGACAAATTAGAGCAGCCCTTGTACTTACAGTTGCAAAAAAACCTAAAAGCAAACCACAACCACATTCCTTGACTTGTGCAAATATCATTCATTAATGGCCCTATTTCATTGAAAGTCCTTTTTGTCTATATACTGAGCACCTAGGAAAAACTTTTTCCACCACAGTGAGTGAGTGTATAGAGTACTGTAGACCACACAGTCAGTAGTAAAGTATCCATTTCCTTTTAGAAAAGGATGCAAACAAAATATGGACTAGCATGCAAAAGGATATTAAGAAACACAATATTGTGAGGTAGTCACTTATCAAATAAACTAAAACATAAATTAAAATCCTTTTGTTAGTTAAATCAAGACACTCTATAATAAAGGCTTCCAAAAGAGACAGTTAATGTCAATATGCTAAGTAGATCTATTCATTAGTGCACCGCAAGAAAGTTGACTAAATAGTTGAAGCCTGCAGGTGATCATTTCAGTTAATGAAGTATGGAAGATTGTAAATAACTCCACATAGATTTCTGCTAGTTAGGAGACTGAACGAGAATCACCAGTTTCTGACAAAGGAAATGATCATTTGTATCAGGAACAAAATGCCTAATACTTCTTGTTTGAAATAGGCCATTTATCTAGAAATTACACATTAACCTTAACAGTAAACAACATGTGTAAGTTTAAAGTATATTTTGTAGATTTAAGAAGTAGTGGTATGACAGTTTGTTTTAAAAAACCTCAGTGGAACTTCTGACTGTAGCCATTTTTCAAAGATGCAAAAGATAAGAAACGGAAAGATCCAAATTTCACATTGATTTTTCTTCCATTTTTTAACTAGTTAAAAGGACTTTCGCTGACACTGTTTGCAATAGGATTTTTTTGGAATGAAATTTACAGTCTCACTGAGGTCCTTTTCTCTGTTGCTTGGTTTGTTTTTTCCGTGTATAGAGATGTAAGTGTAAGGGTAAGATATGACTCCTGGGCTTGAAATTAAACTCCTTAAGTCTTATTCATTTTATTAGGAAAGTGATCAGGAGAAAAATTTACATAAAGAAAAACTAGTCATTAAGGATGTAAGAGGCTGGTAAATAAATACCAATATCGCAAATGTAAATTCCAAACATCCAGTGTATGGAATGCTACAGAAGCCTCTCCTGTTCCCATGCTTAAAAAAAAAAAAAATGGGTAAGAACATCACATATATAGTTTTACTAGAGTTTCGGTATTTAATTAGAACACTCATGTTTTATTATCTCAGTAAACCTAAAAACCTCACACTATTAAAGCAGCTATTCACATACTATGAGTTATTTTACTAATATACAGAGGGACCTAGCTAGGTCAGAATACTCAAATTTCTGTATCTTTGAAAATTCAAATACACAGATGATCCACCAAGTGAGTCTTAGCATTAGAGTCTCTAGGACATATGTTTTAATAGATTCCTATTATCACTTTTATTCTTTCTCTGCTAAAGAAAAAATAAAATTTAATGTTTGCATTTAAGCACAAAGATCTGTTTGTTAGAAGTGCCTGCTCTGTCAGTTTACTAAGGAAGCCTAGGGCAGGCAACCTCATTTAAGAATATCAAGAATATTCCTAAAGCTAGATGTGATGAAAACTGCTAAGACAACAAATTAAGACAACAAATAGAGAAGTAAGGCAAGTAAACCAAGTCACATATTTTCAAGGCTTATCTCCAGGCACTCTGAAATCAAACATCACAGATGATCTAAGTAGTCCTCCACATTTTGTTGAATGTTCATGCATTCATGACAGGCAATTCAGAGACTAAGAACCTGTTGCCTAGAAGTCCCAACAGGGCAATGTTTTACAAAACCTCAGCAGTACAAGTAAGTGTAAACTGTATCAGAAACCACGGTCTAGAAATTAGCAGGAAAAAACTGAATATTCAACAACGGGGGAAAGAAATTAGGGAGCTAGACTCTTTCTCCAAAATCATATTTAGACAAAATTACTCCTACCATGACTGCTACAACAAACAGTACTTCAGATTGAACAGGCTCTCCTTCTGTTTTTAGTGTCAAGTAATTAAAGCCCTGTTCTAAGTAAATGGGTGCATATGGGTTGCATGCCAGGGCAGACCAAATTGAGCCCTCAGTGTAGCCCACACAGGCAGAACAATCCCACACAGATTGCTCACATCATGCATTGCCATCAATATGACCTGCCTTTCTATCTATACCTTCACAGAGCCTGCTAGTCCTTCTCAAGGCATGACTAAAACCTGTTGCTCTCATGCTCATCCTTTGCATGCAGTGAGAGCATGATCATAACCTTCTGGTGGGCTTTTACAGGAATTGCAGAAAATCAGCTCCGAGGTGAAAGTTACATATGGGTGGGTGGTGATAAGTAGAAGCACCCTTATTGCTAAGGGGGCTTATGCGAGAGAGAGCTCAGCTAGGACACCAGAGCTGAGGCAGGGTCAATAGGGACTGCAGGTCTAGAAGAGCAACACTTCTTCACTCTCCGGCTAAGCAAGTTTTAGCTGAAAAATCTGAGAGATACATTAAATATGGACATCTACAATGTCATTCTTGCAAAGTCACTGCTGAGGTCAAAATCATAATTTCAATAATCTTGACTGTGCTCTGTCCTTTATGTCATTACTATGCAGGTTCTTTTTTATCCTGGTAAATTACTGCTCTTTATAATCTGGGATGCTCCAAGGAGAGCTGTAACCTCACTATCTCCCTAATGTATCACTGTATGGATAAAACATTAAGAAAGAAAACAGTGGGATTCAGGGACAAGGGAGGCTATCCCACGGATTTGATAGACTCAAAAGGTTAATCTTCAGATACAACTTGTTCATTAGTCCAAATATACATTTAAAACATTAATGTGCTTAAAAGTACTTCATCAGTACCCATTAAGAATGTGCATTGCATATTTCAGATATCTTGATAGTAATAGGCACTGAAAAGCAGGCACTGTTCATCTTTTTAATGAGTGGTTTTCCCTCTGAGTGCACTATGAAGCTATGATGCACCATAAAGTGACACTACTATGCCCTGTGGACATGAAGAGCAACCCATTCTGTGAAAAGCAGGCAATTAAAAAGCGTAATGTGTGACTATGACTTCAAAGCAGCTATTCTTTCAGGTCTTAATTGAAAGCCCTACTTCTTCACACTGATATACAGGAGGTGCGAAGGTCTAAGAAGACCTTTCTAATACTGGCCACCTACACTGGAACGTGGATAGCTGAAAAAAGGAACCACTGTAAGGCTATTTTTCCATCTCTGATACATTATACACTTTTTCACATCATTCTGCTAATGTAGCTACACTGTACAAGTAAATATCCTGCAGCAGATAGATTAATTGCATCTGCCACTTAAGGACAAAATTACATCTATTCTCCTAAACACCCCTGGGCCTCAGGCCATGTAGTGAATAAAGTTCTTGGTCAGGCTGGAAGTACAGTGGCCTGCAGTCCAGTACCACTCATTCATTCCATGTCTTTTTGCCTGTTAGAAATAATTGTTTGGGCTTCAAGTTTTTTCAGTTTGAATGCCTGAAATAACAGGAAGGCTGTCATGCAATCTGTCAGCACAGAGTGGTGTGTACACAGCATGCTGCTAAGGGAATGAAGGATATGGCATCAGAACATATGGTGTGTTTCAAAGTACATGGCCCATTGGGATAGTGTAGAGGACTGTGTAGGGCACAAGAAACCAAGCCTGGCATGGTCCTGGCTGAGGAATGATTTGACCTAAGAATGAAGCATCTCATGAACTGCACCGGGGTTCATTTTGGAGGGAGAAAACATTTTGGTCTGCTTTATTAGAGAGCCTAGGAATTAAGTAACACATCTACCCCTTCACAAAGCAGCATCTGATTTATTTGACATTGCAAACATATCCAAGGTGCCCCTTTCCTGTAGCTGCAGGAACCAGTTGTGTAAGTAACACATCTGATGTGCCAGCAGTTCTGTAAAAACATGAAGGTAGAAGCACAAGGTTGCACAACTAAGTTCAGAGACAGCAGCGGGGGAATGGTGCCACGACAGTGAAGATTGTGCCTGCTGACAATGATAGAAATGAGCTTCATCTGACAGTTCTAACAGTGCTCACACCAGTACTGTCAAAGTGCCAACTCATACTATATGAGAATGAATGGATGTAAATTTCTACTCCCCTTCAGTGGCAGCCTAACTGAGAAATATGAGCATGAATACCACCAATGATGGTCCACTGCTGGTTATTTCAAAATGTAAATACCATGAAAGCAACTCAAGGGCTCTAACAGGTATATGAACAGTGCACAGTAACACATGAGCAACTCCATTCTATTTTCAACATGGGGAACAAGAGGACTGCCAGGCCTTGAGCATGGTGTGCATCAATATGATGCTATAAAAATATTGTAACGCAAAATAATACTTTAAACTGAAAAGAGCTTTTTCCTCCCATGTGCAGACACACTTGTACATACATGAGGAAGTGTGCAGGGGAATTGAGTGGACCTTGTCCAAGAGAATGCAAAGACATACGCTGATTTAAGGATTTCTCTTTTTTTCAAGAGACCTTTCGGTAGCTGAGAGATTGAAACTAGGATTTTTCTCCCTGTCCAGCCTTGCAGAGCAGTTAACTCCCTGAAAAGGTAACTTTTACACCAACAACCCTGGAGCCCCCACGAGGAGTGGCCAATCAAGCTGCTAAGAAGGCTCAGAAACGAAAAAGTTTTGCATCCTTTCATGCTCAGTGTACACATCATTAGCCAATGTTCTCGTCTTTGAAAAATAAATTTTCATAAGTCCTTCTACTGCCTAGTGTTTTAGGGGTACCTGCATTATCTTCCTTTGAAAAAGATATTAGCAGGATCACAAGGGCAGTATGTGGAGCTCTGATGGCCCCATCACAGCCAAGGGCTGTATCACATGACACCATCGCTACCGTTCAGCAGACACTCACCGTGACTGGACGGGACAGACCATCCTCCACACCTTCATTGAGAAGAATCCTGCACAGCTCCACTGTTGAGTTGGGAACACTCAGGAACATATGCATGTAAATGCATTTAGCCTTGCCAATGTAGCCTACAGATGACAACAGCTGAATAAATCAGTACCTGAAAGGTAATCCCAGACTCAAGATAATTTGGAATTGTCAGATAATACTTGTTCATATGTTTGGAAGTTTCTCTTTTCTTCTCCCATTACTGATTTGACCATTTACCACAAGACAAGTGCATTTCTCACTGAGCAATTGCTGTTCACCGGAACTAAACACAGAGCTGCATTTTCGCAGCTGTTTGCTACAGACAGTCTGGGGTAGAATTAGAAAATCCACAATAACCTTTCCAGCGATAACTTATGGCTAGCAAATGACTTCTGCTATTCCTTTGGAAGATCA
>VXBA01005920.1:264670-375027 GCA_013399895.1 Serilophus lunatus
ATTCATGCAAGCATTCAGAAGCTTAGAGAATTGAGTCAGCAGCTGAAAAGTATGAAGACATTGATTTGGGTGGTATGTTTTCATGGTTGCATGGATTTGGCATTGGATCATGGTTTAAAAGATTGTTAATGATAGGTGTACTTTGTAGTCTTCATCTTGATTCTATGCTGTGTTCCTTGCATATTGGGTCGTGTGAAACATACGATTGATAAGAGTGTTAGCCGTGTTATGGCATTGCAAGTGAACACGGCTATGGCCCTCCATTTAATTAATAAAGGAGGGGGAGATGTAGGGAAATGCCAGTGAATGTTTTTTGTAAGTCACAGATGGCAGGTGGAATCTAGGACCCAGGAGCTGAAGAAGGAGCTGAACTGAAAGTGAAAGGACTGACCGTGCCACATAAGGAAGATGCTTGTACAACACGACAGTGTCTGATTGGACGAGAGAGAAGTGATATGAGAACTGCTTCTCAGTGAATGCTGACACTTGAGCTGTCCTGTGCTGAAAGCCTTAGTTATCAATTGTGGTTAGAAAAAAAAAAAAAAAAAAGGTATTCTTGTAAACAATAAAGGTATTTCTCCCTTGACACTACATCTGTGTGGTCGTGTGTCTTTGGGGGGACCCAGGTAGCCACAGGGTATTAAGAAAAAGGAATTCATTCTATGAATGTTCATATAAACTGTATATAAGTTTATACTATAAATTGTATATTAAAGATAGAATATATCTTTATTCTACAGTTTAATTAGTATTTGTTTTTTATTTTGTCCCAGTACTCAAAATGATTAAGACAATTTCTTAATACCAAACGACATACAGAAGAAGAAAAATGCTTTACCTGAAAAGACAAAAGTTCATGTATGAAGGAGGGGATGGAGATATATTTATTTAGTAATCAGATCAAACGAGAAGATGAATTAATACAGACAGCTTTTAGGTCCATTGTTCCAGAATGTAATTGGAATCCTTCAAATATATATCTCTTAAAATTAGATATCCCTTCAAATTCATGCAGAACATTTTACTCCAATATCTGTATCTATACTTGGAGATCAAGGGAGAGTCATACAACCTAAATGATGTCCTAACAGACAGGTAGTTGGGACTTTTCCACTACTGTCAACAAGAAGGAAGGCAGTGTTTTGCAAACAGCAATTAGATCTTCAGCAGGTCAATGTCTGGAGATGTGTATCTGGTTCCATTTTTTATGTGGATAGCAGAGGGCCACATTTCCTGTCTGGCAAACTTCTGTACAGTGTTTGATCACAAAATCCCAGAGTCAGCCACAGATCAACTGAGGTTGGAAGGGAACTTTGCAGGTCATCTTGTCCAATCCCAACCGTGCTTCATACATTGGTTCTCAGGTAGGTTATGTTTTGATTAAATTACTTGGGAATGGAGAGATGTTGTGAAAGCTCTGTTTCCCAGAGAGCTGGCATAGCCCCTGAGCAGTTCCAGGGAAGAAGACTGCTGAAACAGGAGATTCAGGGCAGAACAAACCCAGGCTACTTCCCTGCGCAAAGGCAGGTGCCAGGCAAATATGGGCACAGTGATTCGACAGCTCTGCTGGATGGCACGAAGGCCTTCCTATCGCCGAGGCAGGGTGATTAAAAAAATGCAGAGTGAAGCAGAGGTAGCAGGCAACAAAGCAGCCAGGTGGGAGAACGGAATCTGTGAATAAAAGCACATTTCCTTACCATTCTATGCTTCGGGAACAGTACTTTGACACAACCCTCTTTATTTCACAAAGGAAGTACAAAAAGAGATTCAACCTCATTGTCATTTTCTCTTCTAACACAAAGGATCTTTGCAACTCTAATTACTAGCTAGCTTCTCACATCAAGAAAGGAAAATACCAGTAGGAGACATGGAATTTATTTTTAAGAAGATAAAACTGTGAGCAGGTTTTTCTGATGAACCACAAAAGAACAGATGCGAGCATGTTTAAAAAACTCCAAAACAGACACAGTAATTTTAAATAAGACTAAAAGACAAGAGGTGCAAAAGAGGATCAAAGCATCATCTGATAGTTTCTGAGAAAAGAGAAGCTGACTTTAAAAACAACATTAAACCTTTGTTGGATTAGCTGTTATCAAAGGCTTCAATAGAAAACCATCAGATGAATTGATGAAGTGACCAGCAGCCCGCCTGTCATAACTTGATTTTTCTTCTGTGAAATAACAAATGGTAGTTAAACTTTTATTCTGAATTTGCTAATAGAAGTGACCTATAACTTGAACTTCAAAGCTCAGAAATCATGTTTCACAAATACAGCATAAGTCAGTCATCTGGATGCAAAATTGAGCTTGCCATAATTCTTTAACAGATTCTATATTTATAATACACTGACACTCAAGGAAAGAGACATGAGGCTGTTCCAACTGAAACTTTTTTTTTTTTTTTTTTTGCCAGGGGAAGAGCTTTCTTTAAATTACAGCCAAAATGAATGGCTGTAGGGAACACGAATGGGGTTCCTAACAGTCACTCCTAATCAGCTAAAAATGCTAGACCTCTGGGGCATAAGGCTATCTCCAAAAACCTGCCATCACTATGCAGATCTGGCACATTCCTTGTAATAGATGCTTCAGTCTAAGCAGTTAATTTGAGTTGGCCAAAGCCCAAGCAAGAGAATGAAACTGCTATCAGGCAAGAGAAATAAAGCAAAGTCTGTATTGACAAATGCAGCATGGTATACCCACTACCTGCCCATGTGCATTCAAAGAATTAAATGAAGAATTACTGAATGACTTGCTTCTTTTAGTCTGGTTAGTATGCCTAAACAAACCTAATGTACACTAGCCATACTACAAGCAAAATATTCAAAAATTATATGAGGCTATTTAACCATCTTCAAACTAAATGGAAATAGACATAATTTTTTCCAATGTAGTGATTCACACTGACTTCATCCTTAAAAAATGAATACTAAGGTGGTTCAACATGACTAGATTCAGTATATCCTTGTAGAAATGAAGAGCTTTATATGATTCTAGTGTTACTGGTGCAGATTTGAGTATGCCATTCTCACATCAGTTTCTGCACAGACTGCATGAGACTCCACTTCTGTCATCATCAGAGAAACTACATTCCTGAAGAGAACTTGTAGGTGCTTCTGTTTTAGTATTCCTGCTTTTGAGACCTTTCTAGATCTGAACAAATTTTCTAGGGAAGACAGCACAAGAATGAAAAAGAGCACAAGAAGTCAACGGCTCTTTACAGTAAAAGACTGGATTGAGATTCCTTCCCAACATAAGATGATGGTAATGCTTAAGTTATTACACTGCTTTCAGTGCTATCTGTGTTGGAAGAAGCTTGCAGCCAGGATGAGTTCTATCCCCTTCAAGAACTCTCTTGAGTCAAGAATCATAGAAGGAACCTAACAGATAGGTGTGAAATTTCAGTTTTGCACTAATGTAAGTGGGGTAATGATAAAGCTTTAACCTTTCAATAGTTTCCCCGCAGGACAACCACAAATACTGCCCTACACAGAAGAACAAATAATTCATGGTTGAAAGGAACATTTCTGCTTCAGAAGGCATGGCTATTTGTCTCAACAATCACAGATAAGAATTTTCTTCAAAAAAAAATTCAAGCATACTGAAAAGTATGTATGGAAGAAACAAATAAACCACACCCACCAAACAACAAAAAAATCCCTTGGAAAACACAGTCACTGTAAAATTTACCAGAAGTAACACAGTCAGACATTTCCAACAGAAAAGAGAGTGTGCTAGGGATCGCTATGTGAACTGCTTAATCTGCTCTCAGACTTCCTGAAGTGTCTTAAAATTTGGCTTGCATTGCTGTAAAAAGGTCTCTACCTGACTTAGATACGGAAAGCAGTTTTTTGACTTTCCAGAACTATTGTGCAAATGCTCAAGATCACTCCTGGTATTTCATGGTGAAGATCCACTTTCTTGAAGACCTTTTCATTTTAAATGCTATGGATATACTTTCTCCTACTTTTACAATGTCTTCAAGGCTCATCAGCAAATTCTTGTAGAAAAATAGGGAAGTGGATTGTTAATAACATAATACCACCTTTCTTCTCTTAAGGCTTAACACGTCATAAAGATCTGGATGCAAATTTGTAGTGCTTCATCCCATACCAGGAGACAGTCTAAAGCAGAACTAAACATACAGAAGTGTTATCTAGGAGCAGCTGAGAGAATGCTCTGTTTAGGGCTATGGATACTGCTTCATACAGTGAAAAAAGTGTGTGAACAAGGAAAGTTTGTATTTATAATATGATTTAAAAATTGCTGCTGACTTAGTCCTTCCAAAAGCCATACTCAAGCTTTAAAATAAACACATTTTTCTGTTGCGTGAAAAGCTAACAGAAAGTAGATTATGAAGACACAAAAAAGACTTTGCTGCATTCAAGGGTAAGGTTATTAAACACTAATTTACACAACAAGTTTTCAGACACTTTGGTCTAGCCTATGCTACCTTATAATCAATAGAGATAAATTAACTCCTCCAGAGGGTTATTAATTTTATTCTGTCAGAGAATTGTGAGATGACTTAACTGCTTAAGACAGAACAGATGCAAAAAGAGCGATCAAGATCCTTTCATAACATGGATCACAATAAAGTATGTGTGAAGAGAATTGCTAAATTTGCACAGTGACTACAAAAAGCAGGCATTTTACAGAGGCTATCAAAGGCCTTCTGTTCTTTCAAAATTAGGTCATTTCCTGGGGTTTCAGGTCCCAGGTGAGAGTTTCATTCTCAGGGATGCAATGCCACCAGGGATTCAGATGCAAATTCAGATTCCAGTTTTGCAAGATAAATGAGTTAAAACTTCATGTCTAAAACAAAATGACAGATCCGCAGTCACTGATGACCTTTGGCAGAGATCATGTCTTTTACAGACACATATCAAATTAAAGTGTTTAATCAGACCCACCTATTTTCAATTAAAACAATCTGCCCAGCTAGCTTATAACAGATAGGCAGAAACCTATTGGTGTAGCTAAGGTCACAAAGAATATCAGGAAAATCCTCTTCAATGAAAAAATATGGAAATTAACAGGAGAGTATTTCTCTTTTCTACATAAACGGCCTTAAACAAGAGTTTACTTCTGATTTAGATCCTTACTGGTGTTTAACCACAATGTCTTTCTCCACTGTGAAGCTATTACATCTCAATGAGAAGCTTTGGAAGAAATTGATATTTCAATGAAGTTGTACATCAATGTATGTGGTTCATTACAAAGTGAAATGTGCTCTTTTGCATTTAAATGGGCAAGGAGATGAAAACACTAAAATGCAGTTCATTACAAACAAACATAAGACTGTCCATTTGTTATACTCTCTTCCCCTGACTCAGCTGGTGAGCAACCAAATCGCTAGTACAAGCTGGGTATACTTGAAAATTTGGTATCTTGATACCATTTGATAGGTTTTTGCCTTTACTACACTTACAGAAAGATGTTGATTTGCATCCTGCAGAGTAACTAATATTCTGTAGCTAATTGTGTTCACTGCCATGACAGAACATCTAAAGAAGGACATTACCACATACGTCTCAAAGGGAATAGGAAGATACTTCATTTATAGCCACCCATCTGTCTAGTCACAGCAGAATTACATACAAACACAATGCACAAATTACTACGTCCTTCAGGAACCACTCTCCCATTACAACAGTCTGGCTCTCTGCACAACTCAATTCATGTGCCAGTTCACTGTGTTACAAGATTCTGTACATTGTATGCTTGATGACAGGCACAGAAATTCTAATTAGACAGATGGGAGAAGACAAATGCAAAGCTTAATATCAACTTAAAGACCAACAATTCAGTTTTAATTTTTTCCCCGTACAGTATTTACATTGCTGATGTCTCTCAGTGGGACACTGTACTGTGAAAAGTGAAAAATAATGCAGTTTTCAAGAGGTCTCGCTCAAATGCAGCTGAACAAAGATGAATGTTCTGCTGCAGCAGAGAAAATAAGTTTCTTTTCGGATTTAGATGACTCAGAGATTTTTTCAGTAATTAACTGCTGAGAATATTGATCACTTATAATTCATCATAAACATGAAAGTAAAAGGAAGTCATTATTGCACAGACTTCTCAGTGACTCAATAAACACATCTTTTTTTAAAGAGTCAAAGAAAGCACTCTAACGTATAAGCACAGGACTCCACGCTGTAGATCACGGAGATCCTGAAGCTAATGCTGACCACGCTCCTGTGTCTGCATGAGGCTGCTCAGCACAATGCACATGTCCTAACAAAAATGTAAAATTGCACCTAAAACAGAACATTTCTCAGCAGAAAAACAGTTTGGATATGGCATAATACAAAAAGTAGTTGCACTGCTTTTACATTACTTAAATGTATGTTATAACCTATGATCCCAGTGTCGGTGTGAGATGGTTGAGCATTTGTGCAGTGGCTACCATTAAGGAATACAGTTATACAGTGCTGTCAATGTGAGCTTAGATTAGGCTTGGAAAAACGTCTTTATTGTACTTCGAGATAAACTGTATTCTGAGCAACTGGCCTACCATCAATTAAAAAAAAAAAAAAAAAGTTTGTCCTGTACTACATGCTAACATATTTGCTTTGGTGTATTTGCAGGTATAGATATGTTTGTGGGAGGCATTTTCACATTCATGTTTCTAGCAACAAGTGTCTGATCAATTCCTGTCACACTATATGGATTTCTGCTTCATACAGTTTTAATCTACTCTGTCTCTTCTTCTGGCTGTTCAATCCAGACCAGATTTCCTCCATTTCTTTATGAAAAGCTACTGCAATTTCATTCAAACATATTAGTAACTTGATATTACTCAGTGAAAATAGCTTAACCAAAGTATGCATAGCCAGAAAATAATACCCTCATTTTTGTTCATATTTCTGATATTTTAATGACTTTTAAGAAGTTATTGTATAGATTCATCGGTTATGTCTCAAATTTTGTGCCTATCATGTAAGTCTTGTCAATGATGTTTGCTTAGAGAAAAAAAAATTTCTGTTCAGTAAGGAAAACTGTGTCTTAGTTAAAACTAGAAGGCACTAAATCAGACTTTGGTCTCCCCTTCCCAATGGACAAATGGGGGCAAGAGTGACAGAAAAGAAGTTGTCCGAAGAAAACCCTTTATACTTTAGTTGAATGAATATTGAAAGAGTATCCTATATGGCCACCAGCATTAAGGAGGTGGGGAGTAGAAGAACTCCACATGATGGAGACTCTGGTATCTGTATCAGGGAAAGCTGCCATATGAAGGCATATTTGAGTTTCTGGACATCCCAGTAGGGGAGCAAAGAAGTTCCCTGAAAAGAGGTGAGAAGGGTGAAAATAGAAGGGAAAGGTTTAAATAGCACTGGGAGAAGGATGCATATATGGAGCTGCTTGCCTTGGTGAAGGAATATCAAGTTGGAGAGAGAAGAGAATGGAGGAGAGAGAGGTGGGAAATGAGGACATGCTGCACTCAACAGAATAAAACTGGTGGTGAGTTAGAAGGATGACACGAGGTCTCCAACCATATGGAGTTGGGAAGGAGGAGGGGAAAAAAACAATGCAAGGAGTTCTGGCTGTGAGCAGTGAGCCTGAATCTGCTTCTAAGACCTTATCATCCAACTTATGATACGTGGGACACTCTATAAATATTTCATATAAAATCTTGCATAACTGGGTCATCAAGGTTTACCACACTCCACTGTAAGTACATATACAAAAAAAAAAAATCAATCATGGAAAAAGCCACACAGACCAGTGAATATATTCTGCACTAATTCAAAAGATTTGGGCAATTAAAGGAAACGCTTGTACAGGTTTTAAAAATTCAAGAATTATGTCACTAGTAATAGTGAAGCATATGTGAGAGGTCCTTTTTCCAAGTACAGAATGTTTTACTCTTAGATCATGCTACTTCAGGAAAAAAACAAATTAGTGACATAGCAGCAAGTCCAGGATCATGTATTAAAAAAAAAAAAAAAAAAAAAATTCAAGGAGACTGGTCAGAAAAAACAGCATAAAAAAAAAACAAAACAAAAAATAAGGGCAAATTTACAAAGGCCTTTGGACCAGAACAGAGACACAGTTAAATGCTTAAATATATCACAGACATACTCTTAATTTAGGCAAACATGTGGCAGTTCTCATCATTTTATACTCACATTCACTGACTATCTTTGTGTTCTTTCTCTGGCATACAAGCTACAGCGTTTCCCAGGCATAATGGCCAATTAGGAAGGAGTCAACTTTCCAGGTTATGTTAAATTTAAATTTTGCTCAGATTAAAAAAACCCCCAAACTACTGTGTCAACTAAAATGGCTGACAGGAAGGTATACTCTTAACCAGCATTCATGTCTGAGGATAATTCAGCTGTGGCATGTTACTAGCCTGTTTCTGAAGCTTGGTGTAGTAAATATGAGCTCATGTTCCCAGAAGGGTAGAACATTTTCATAGCACATTTTGAGATGACAAATATTCCACATGTGGCATCTTGTCACCAACCTAATGGTTAAAGTACAGTAATTTGTAGGTTTTCATAAAAACCTAGATAAAATGGGGTCAAATTTCAGTAGGGAGAAAATTATCTGAAAAAATGTCACAGCCTAACCCTAGCTGGCAACTAAGCACCACACAGCCATCATGTCAGGATGAGAGAGAGAATTGGAAAGGTAAAACTGAGAAAACAGATGGGTTAAGATAATGATAGTTTAATATGTAAAGCAAAAGCCACACATGGAAACAAAGCAAAACAATGAATTCACCTTCCACTTCCCATGGGCAGGCAGATGCTTGCCCATCTCCTGGAAAGCAGTGCTCCATCACATGTAACAGTTTATTGGGATGAGAAAAGGCCGTCATTCCAAATGTCCCTTGCTTCCTCCTTTCCCCCCCCCGCCCCCAGCTTTATACACTGAACATGATGCCATATGGTTTGGAATATCCCTTGTATCAGCTGGGGTCAGCTGTCCCAGCTGTGTCCCCTTCCAGCATCTTGCACCTCCCCAGCCTGCTCACTGGTGAGGTCAGGTGTGAGACAGAAAAGGTGTTTGCTCTGCATAAGCTCTGCTCAGCAGCAGCTAAAATATTCCTGTATTACCGACACTGTTTAGGTCACAAATCCAAATCACAGACCCATATCACAGGTTGCTGTGAAGAAAATTAACTCTACTTCAGCCAAAAGCAGGATAAAGAGTGTATATCAAAGTGCACCATCTCCACAAGAAATTTAAAGGGGCCACATTGATATTTTGTGCTGTAGTGAAAGACTGGCAGGCAATAATGTGTAATAGTTCAACAAAATTCACTTTTTAAAAAAAATATTTTTATTTGCAGGAATGGTAGAAATAAGGAAGAAACATCTAGTGGTATTGCTAAACTATGATAACTATGATGCAAGCCTCAATCTATTCAGGCTAGTAAAATCAAATAAAAAAATAAAAAAAGAAGAGCTCTCTGCAACACTCCAGACACTATACTTTAATTTTAAGATCATGACATTAGCAAACTGAATGATGCATTTTTAAAATATTTATTCTGATGGGAGAACATTTCATTTTAGGCGTCAAGCTGTCAGTCCAGGCAGATGATTCAAAATGAAGCTTTCATTTGATGCATGAGGTTTCCTCACTAACACAAGGAGGGCATGGCTGTTGCATCCCTCTTTGGGCATTTTGAGATTTATGAAAGAAACCTGGACAGACTGGTGATAGACTCAAGGATTGTTTCATGTCAGCTCTCACTAGTGTGGCTATACTATGAGGTGTTGTAAGTGATGGTGTGTGGCTACTTTATTCCAATTTTTATTTTAAAGACAAACAAGGAAGCATGCTCTCAATGACATAATAGCAGTAAAAGACTTCACTGCTTTTTCTCATACTAAGAGTTTTTTTGTACTCATTAGGTCCACTCCTACTACTGATAACTGGCAAAACTCACATAATCTAGAAGAAAGAACTGCAAGCCACTATGTAATTAATCCCCTAAATCTGAAAGTAGACATTCAATAATGCCAGTGCAAATATTACGAAAGGTGTCCCTGCCCACAGTAGGGAGATTGAAACTAGATGATCTTTAAGATTCCTTCCAACACAGGCTATACTAAAATTAACAGGAATCTAGAATCTTTCCTTATGCCACAGGGTCCTGAAGAAACAATTTTCTGGGATATTGAGACTGTTTGCCGTCACTAAGAATAGAAATACTGGCAGGAAAGCCCATGACTTGTATTTCCACGTCCATTGCAGATGAACTATCCTCCCTTGTTCTTCTTCCGGGTCACAAGCTATGGAAGTTAAAATTCCGAGTATGAAGCTCAAGTTTGTCCACAGTTGCAACAACGGTGCAGTAGGTATCATGGCTGTGCCTGCATTCACACCCAGAAATGTATTCCCTGAGAGGCCCAGGACTTCCAAGGCCAATCTTTGACACAGACTGGCTGGAGACAAAGGATCGACTTGAAGCTAAGCGACTGACTGAACTTTGAGCCACCTTCCGTCACAATTAATTATATGACTGAGGAGCTACGGTTACTGGAGATCTCCAGGTGGGAATTTTAGAGAGTTGTAGAGATTCCCCCAGGCAGCTCCTTCAGTGTCTCGTTCAATTTGCGAGCTTAAATGTCTTGATTAACATCCTGAGTACAGTGTCCCGGTCAGATCCTACCGGGGATATGTAGGCAAGTCTCTTGAAAATAGCCTGTAGAAACTTGTCGCAGATCCAGAAATGTTCATGTAGGACAGTTTTTTGCACATACTATTGCAATAGTTAGAAGATCTTTCCTATGTCATTTAAGATAGCTCCTGAAAATGCACAACGCGTGCTCTGAGGTTGTGAAGTAGTACCATACCACAAGAGAGTAGAAGACTGGTTTGGGGACTCTTGTCCAATCTAACAATACCACTGCAAAGACCCTTGCAAGGAAGGTTCCCATTTCCATCCAAACAGTGAACAATTGGATGATTTCATTCCTAACGCAAGTATTACTATGCCAAGATCCAAAGTAAGGTGTTTGTTTTTTCTTTTTTCAAAAAAAGCCAACCTGCTCATTATTATCCATGTCACAATACTCAGCATAAAAGCAGAGCCACTCAGAGGTCTAGATCTGGCAAAGCTCTCCAAAGAGCTGGGAGAGGGTGCTAACATTGTTTCCCCCACTGCACACCAAAGAAGGATGTGTTGTGGTAAGGAATCACAGAAAGACAGGAACTGTGGAATGACTAACTTAGTTTCTCACTTTCCTGTAGTTTGTGTTTCCACAGAATCTATAAAATTGTAAGATTATACATAGAAAGAGTAGGCATCAATGGATTTAAAATCCAGCTCAAAACTGCAAACTGAGAGCTTAGTAGTATTTATTTAACAAGATTCAGCACAAAGCTAGCAGTTGTGAAATGGCAAATCCTGCATGACATCTGCCAACAAATGTAATCACTCTAATTCTGCTTTACTCTGTATTGTTACAAAACTCAAACCTTAAAATCCAGTAAAGGTCTTTTTTTTTTTTTTTCAGTCCTTTTACTCCTATTGTTCATTTCCGTCTACATTTTCACATAAAGCATCAGACAAATGTTTCAAAAAAAAAATCAAGTCAAATCAAAAGCAATTGAATTAAGTAATAAAGTTCCTGTCAGTAACATCCAGATTGGAAGTGTCACTGTTAATAGCATACTATGTCAGTCAATAAACTTCAGCATATGTAAGGTGATCTTGCCGTATTTAGGTATGTGCATGTCAAAGAGAAAAGTTAAGGGGCTCTGATTTTTTTGAATTTTGAATTACAACAAAGACCATATTTACATCATTTAGATTTTCTTATTATCAAACCTGTATTTCTAGGTAGAACAACAAAGGACAAAGATGTATACACTTCAATAATGAGTAATGAAATATTGAGTAAACTTCCAGTGAATAATATTAGCTAATGCTTGGGAGAACTCCAGAAGCCAACAGAGACCTCTTTTGATTCAGCTGCTTAAAATACACAGCCTTTTTGGATTATTAAACTTCAGCTAACATATTAGTCTTCTTCAGGTTTTCTCTACTTAAAACTACAAAACAGTCAAGGACGCTACAGCCTGGATGAGAGATAAACAGAGGAGAGAGAGACATAATTAGGTCTATTAAACTCTCAGTAGTTTGAAGAAAGTGCATACAGACCGCCCATTATCTTTTCTGATACAACAAGTAAGGGAATGACTTACTATCAAAATGAACAAGAGCCACCAAATAATCCATCCCCAGAAAAGGGAATGAAAACAAATATAATTTGTCTCACACATCAAATTAAGGTAAGGAACTCCTTGTAAATTTTTACAAAAGTCTCAAAATTGACAGGAAAAATTAACGGGGAAAAAAACCTGTTTTGTAATCCTTACATATAATAGAAATTTAAATATTTCTATTCCAGAACTCACATGGAAAAATCTCAACGAGATAATGGGTACAACCTACAGCTAAAAAGATACCCTATACTGGAAAAAAAAAAATCTGTCTCAAGCATTAGGTGCAATCTTTTTAAATATCTATCCGCAGCAACTGTTGTAGCATCATTAGCTTCTCTCCTCTGTGGCCACTGAAAAAGAAGCCTTTACTGCAAAATACTTTACTGAAAATTATAGAAATATATTGACATGCAATCAACAGAGGATTTAATTTTAGGTGCTTCTCCACATCTTAAGTAAACATTGTTAAATTCCTATATGCTGCTGGCTACACAAGGAAGAGCAAAGGAGACATATACCAATCAGTAAAACTGAAGATCCTAATCTGCTGTCAGAAAAACCTACCACTTTTCTTCTACCTACATATGATATGCTAACCCTCTAACAAGGAAACACTGATGTTATATGTCCCATTAGGTACTATTTTTCCCCCCCTTACCCTGTATTTCCATTTGGATTATTTTCTCATTTCCACTGCTTGATTACTCCTCCCCTATATTAAAAACAGCTTTTTAATGAACCACCGTACAATTCTGCAATATCACTCTGAGTACAGCACTTACATTTGTACTTTATAAACATCCTGACATTTTTGTAGGGTTCTTAAGAGAATAAACTTTGAAGAATGCTACATTCAAAGTAGTGTTGTCTAAGAACTAAAAGCCAATAGTAATGTTTTCAAGTTAATGGATTAACAACAAACACATGCAATAGATTAATAACAATAATAATAATAATAATTTTAAGCACTAGCAATTATTTCTATTTATTTATGGAAGCAGTGACCCATGGAGAGACACATTAAACACTACAGATTGGCAAAAATCCTCACAGGAAGAGTGTTCGTGGGGAGCCAGACTGTAAAAGAATGTTTCAGTAAAAAATTACGTTACGCAATCACTCCCATTTGTTAACATGAACCAGCCATAGCAGTGGAACCACGTTTCATTGTTGCCTTTATGTATTTACTAGTGTGCTGAAGGCAAAGTGTTTAAAAAGTGTTTCCATACATACTTCTTAAAAAAAAAGAAGCGGGAAAAATTTCGATTCACCATGCCAAATGAGAGACTGGTACAGCCTGGGGCCTGTGCATGATTTCTCAGCTATGAACTTCAGTCTGTTTAATCAAAAGCTACACAGTTCATTTCTGCACCTGTAACCATCCCTGTGGCCCTTCCAAGAAGTCAATTCCATGTACTGGTCTCAACATGATTATTTTATTGACATTGCTCTGCTGACAGACTTTTGTAAATGCCATCCAATTTTCCAGCTCTTTCTAAAAGATCAAAAGATGCAACATGCATAGTAGACTGGAATTTACACTGATGAGTGCCTATTGTCTTGAATACAAATGCTGCTCACGGTGTTTGCCCAAAGCTAAATGTGTATGACTATAATAACTAACTGCAGTTAGATCCTGAAAACAGACTTGGAGATAAAAATATGTTTGTGCTGGAGAATACCTTTTGCTTGAACAACCCTCAGGCTGAGATCTTCAAGGCCTCCTAATTAAGGAGGTTGGCACTGAGCTTGAAACCTGTAATTCCAAATAAAACAGCTGGAAAAGGCCTGTTACTTCTGCTTGGAAATGATAACAACTATGATAGCTGATCTCTGCAGTTTGAGATCCATTTCTGGCAGAAATCTGCAAGTAGCAAAACACTCTGGCCCATGGGTTCATTCATGGAGTGGGAGGCAAGATAATGGACTTCACAACCAGAGCACAACTTGGCCAGGACACTAACCTGCATTCTCTAAGATTTTTTTTCAAGTACAGTAATAAGTTCATATTGATCTAAACCACTCAAATAGTGTTCCTTTCTCAAATCACCCTAATGTATAGCCTTTACTGTTTTAGCTGCCCACGTGAGACAGATTGCTGCTCTTTCAGTGAAAAATCACAGATCAAGGTTAGCAATAAAGCTCACTTTATCTTATTACTCACCTGAACAATATGTTCAGAAGATGAGAATTTATACTATTTCTTTAAAAACACTACTAAGGAATAAGTTATTTTCAAATATATCCCACAATTGCTCATAACATCAAAAGGATGACATTATTTTAAAAGTATTCAAAAGAGAAAGTTGTAGGGCTTCAACTATCATATGCTCACTAAATCACGAATTATATAAAGAAAAAACCACCAAAAAAGTTACATTGAAAAAAATATTTAAAAAATCATATTATCATCTCTAAGCTATATAATACTTAGGGTTGAGGGGATTAATTTTATCCTTTTGGACACTTGATACCAAGAACAGGGTATGAGTAGCAAACAAGATACTCAATTATTTCAAAATATATCCTTCACAAATAACTTACTGAAAATACGATCTCCTTCATATGGGATGCACAATAGTATTAAATGTACTCCTATGTGGATATGCATCTTCATAGTGTTTTAAGATTGTGTTGCATATGTCAGATCAGAAAGCAGCAATACTAGAAACAAAATTTAAGCACATGTCTTACAGTGTCCCTAAAGTCATTCTAACAGCACCATAAACATGAAAATAAATGGTAGGCACTGTAATGTTTTGAGATAATGTTAGAGGACTGCTTATTCTCATCACTGACACAAATATTTTTACATCAACTTTTCATTTTGAAACATCTCCTTGTATGGAATTATAGAGCACTTCCAAGAAATATATCTCTATTTTAAATATTCACATAATGTGAATATGTGCAGATATTGTAAAACTGGACTTTTATTTCAACACACCAGAGTAGAACAGAATACTTCGTTTTCTATCCTTGTTATTAAACCATACAATCCAATGCAGAACTATTTTATTTTTCATTCTAAGTTCTGATTTATTCTATTTAAAAGCATCAATCCAGAAAAAAAATAAAATTAAAAAATCATACAAGAGGGTACACAAAAAACGCGTATTTTTTCATGGCACTAAGAAAAAATACGTTAATGTATTTACCAACTTCTGAAGACATGGAAATAATAATTCCGGTTTTTTAATGGAAATCAGAACACAAATAAATTCCCTCAGAAGACAATTTCACTGCCTTGCCTGCTCCTCCGTATCTATACTTTCTCATTTTTTTTCAGATTATTGGTTTTAACAGCACTCAATGTATTTTTATGACTGGAAGACAAATTAATTCAGCTTATCTAGATCCATTTTAAGTGTTTTAAATGCTTTACCCTTATTATGGCCACATATTTAAACTGATGCCTTAAGGGGTATGCTTAATATTTTGGGGAATTCACTTTAGCTGGGTAGCTGGATAATTTGGAATATTAGGGGCCAGAAGAGCCTGTGTTCCTGTGTGTTTGCATTCTTTCTATAGATAAGTAGGGTAGCAAGTCAAAACATAGTTAGGTTTCCAGGCCTACTAGAGGCTGGACATAAGTGGGGTTAGGTAACAAGGGACCATCCTGTTGGATGTTTAGGAGACATAGTAGTAAGATGGACTTTAGTTGAATGGTGTGATGGGTGGGCATCCTGAAAGTTATAAAAATGAAGAGATTATTATGATTTTCCTCTTCAGATCATCGGACATTGCCAGTAAAGCTGCTTCTCCCCTTCGTTCCGTGTTTCTCAATTTTCTTATCTCACCTCTTCAGGCAACAAAACCATACCTTACAATTTCAAACAGAAGCAATAAGATGGCAGATAATTTTGTCAAAGTTTGTCTTATGTTTTAAGATGGATACATACAGATACAAGCCATTTCTAACACTTCCACACCCGGGTGATGCTTTAACAATGTTATTTTACAGTTTTAAGGAAATCTGCAGAAGCAACTAACTTCAATGATTTTTTTTTTTTTTGCACTGTAAAAGATAAATTTCATTAATGTAATTAATTAAATTTCATTAATTTAAAGAAGAGTGCTGCTTATGATATCCATGATTATGGTGGCATGAACTCTAAAAAGTTTGTACTAAGTACTTTTATAAGACAGAGATAATTTGGTGTGAGTTTTCCAAGAATTCCAGAAAATGCAAGAGGACTCCTGATATCTCAAACCTTCTCATTCTAATACTCTGAACATATGGTACAGAAGAAGATTCCACCTAGTCCTTCAATTTGTCCTTCAGTTTATATTCAGCAGCCTTCATTCAATCTGTTTGATTGCTCCAGTTCCTAGAGAGTCCCCAGAAAGTACTCCAGAACTAAAAGCATACGTGGGTGTTTGAGGGTGTCTTTTCATTGCTCACCTAACTGCTCTTTCCTACCTGCCCTCGTTCCTGCCTGCAGAAAAACACATGGCAGCAAGCCAAAGGAAGTAGCTCCAGTATTTAATATTCCTCATGTTATGGTATACAAAATGTTCTTGATTTCATTTTTAGAAGATGAGTAACAGCTTAAAGTCAGGACATACCTTGTGTATATATATTTATAGTTTTATATGTGTAACACTTTTTATATGTGTATATTCTTCTAGTTCATATATATATATATATATGCTTATTTATATAAACATATGAAAATTCACATATACACTTGAATTTGTAAAAAATATACATATATATTAAAAACAGTAAGTGAAAGAGAAGAAAAGGACTCAGGCACCAACAGTGTTACCTGCCTCTCACAGGAAGTGAAAGGACAAGAGAAGAAAGGACAGAGCTGGAGAGAGAGGAAGGAAATGCTCTTATTTAGAAACAGCAAGAGACCTAGTTACTAGAGCAGCCACTCAGCAGTTCAAAAACAAATTTAGCACCTGAAACAGATAAAATGTCTCTTAAAAACTCTGAAGTCAGGAACTCTGGGGCAAAAAGAAGAGTGTTATTTAACCTGTTACCTGTCAAGACACTGAAATAACCACGGAAAGATTTTATTGTTATTTCTTTTGTGTGTAGCTTATTTCTGGATTTTTTGTTTTAATACTTCCTCCAAATATATATTTAAATAAACTATTTTTTCTTTAAAGACTGGAAGTGAAAGGAAAAAAAAGAAAAAAAAGGAAGAAAGAAAACAAAGCAACATCATTTCTGGTGACTGAACAATGTTACAGCCAAGACTTCACTCTTAAAGGCTTTCCAGATTTCAAAGCCAGCTCCCAGTGCACAATATATTACTCTCACGAATGCAGTAGGTGTATTTCTTCTACTCTACTAGTATACTCATGTAATATATAAAGCAAAGCTAAAGTGTAGAAATTTTTGCTACTAACTATTAGCTCGAGACTCAGGTCCTGAAATTATCAAATAGAAGATTATTTGACTGTCTGTACCATGAAATGGGTAGGGCATCTACTGTCATGGCTCTCATCTGAGCTGTTATTCTTCCAACCACTTCCTCAGGAGCATGCATGACAGTGGAGCTGGGCTTCAATGGCCTGGATGTGGTCATCCTCCCCCAGTGTCACACAATGACCTTCAACATGCATTTAGTAGAGTAGAGAGGGCCTGCGAATTCAGCATCCTTCAAAACCATAGCAATCTTTTAGGGAATTAAAAACGTGGACTCATGGTAAATGCTTACAAATGGGACATGTTGAAACAGCTGAAGCAGCAGTTATCTTCGCTGTACACTCCTCTGATGGCTGCAAGTTACACAAGGAACAGCAGAAGGGAAAACTTTCCTACTACACTAGAGTTCCTGTGCATTTTCTAGCCTAAAAATAACAGCACTTTACATTAGTAAAGCCGAGTGTTAGGTATGGCAGCAAAGGAGAAAATAAAGAATTTTTTAGTCATCCTGCAAATATCTGTGAACATGAGCCACAGGGCTTAATATCCTCCTACACTGCACCATTTTGGTTTCCACAGGTTATAAAATAATGCAAAAGGGGTATAAGCAAAAGAAAAAATAAAAAAATCAGAATTAAAGTTTCACATCATTTCACAAAAATGGAAAGCTGCCTGCCTTGAGGAAACAATTTCCACATGTGGTGAGAACCTTCACTGGCTTTTGCAGGTTCTTTGTTGCCTGTAAGGAGTTTTCTAATGATTTCAGGATTTCATCAAATTGTAAGTTAGTAGTTTTACAAATCTGGTACATAGTAAAATTAAATAAGCATTTTAGGTAACTCAAAAAAATTCCTAACCAAACAGGCTATAACTGCCATACTGTTTAAAAAAAAAAATCTAGTTATAAATCAAACATATTTCACAAATAAAATACAAACAAATATTATCAATTTACATAAAAAAAAAATTTGTTGTCTGGCAGCTAACATAAAAACACCCTAATACAGGCTGAACACAGTGAAACTACTAAATGTTTCATTATTACCAAACAGTGACATTCAGATACATGGAAATAAATTGGCCCAAATACCATTTTTCTTGTATGTACAAACATTTACTAGAGGCACTTCAAGTGACTTACATACGTGATAGAAATTATCACTTGTTTGTGACAGTTTCAAGAATTATTTTCAATGCCTGTTACACTGCAGTACTGATTTTTATTTCTGCTATTAGTAAGGTATTTCTCCAGCCATGTAGCCTGTTTTGCATTCTATTGAGTGCAAAATCTGGGAGTTACATTTTTCATGATCACTTAAAGAAGGTCAGTTTAGTCATATAGTAATCTTTAGTCCCTAAGGAATGTGCAGAGTTTGTTTTTTTTTTAAGAAAGAACGAATCCTAGAGTATTTTAAGATTTTTCTATCATGGTAATATTTGTGTCTCTCATTCTGATTCCCAGCAACCCATTAAAGTTGACAGTCTGGCCCTTGGCAGGTTGAGAGAAATATTTTTCAAACAGATCTACTGATCAACATGGTGTTTCCCTGCATTAGCTCAGTTGGGCCAAATACTATATACTATAATACTATATAACTTGGCTGAAGTCAGTCCTCTTATTCCATGACAGAATTAGGATTTATGTGAGTTCAAATCAAAACAAACCAAAGCAAAGCAATATTCTTCTGACTGCCTTAGCCATATTGCTTCTTTGAAGTAGCAGGAACAAAGTCAAAATTGCAAGTGTATGGCTTCAAAAATAATTCATAATTTATGTGACCAGGTTTATCAATACCAAAATGAATGTCTAACTTCACTCAAGTACAGCCCTATCTGTTATCAATGACATGGATTAGTGCTGTTTCTTCACATCTTGTTTAAGAGGGATTGAACGTTTTTATGGACTTAGTTTTTTTAAACCTAGCTCACTAAAACCTTCACTGATAAAAAGCAGAAGATCCTAAGCAATCCTTAAGCAATTCATAGCCATGCTACGACTGCCAGTAAATCCTGATTTTGGGAGCATAGGAAACATATTTGGTATGATTAAGGAAAGATGACATATCAGACTCCCAAAAGCACACATTATTCTTCACCTCTTTGAATCTTTGACATATAATACTTTCAAAAAAGAAAAAAAAAAAAAGAGAGATCAACTACACTAAAATAAGATGGAAAGAAGAACTTGCTGTTACATGACACTAAACCATGTGCTCTGAAGGCACATTACACGCTCCACATAGTGGAATTTTATATTGTAAAATAGACTGAAAGCCAGTTGGTTAAAGAAAAAGTAATGAGTTTGCTTTTGAAAAAAGACACTTAGAAAGTCACTTATGAGAAATTCCTGAGCTTAAGATTTAACAGATTTTAAAAAAAAATCCTGACTAACTAAAACTTAAAAAAGTTGCAGTGACACACCATAAATCCCTTTTTTTAAAAAAAGAGATTCATACCATTTCCACACAGGACCAATATGGTATGTCTTATGCCATTCAACTGTTTAGGGATTTTATTCTAAGACCTGAGATTTGAGGAATAGGTTTGCAAGTCCAACACTAAAATATTGATTCTCAGACAAAATCCTTGAAATCTGACAGGTATTTAGCTGTGTAATCACAGTTATTAAAGATCAAAGGTATGAAGATATAAAAAAAGAACATGTGGTGACACAATCTTTTCCAAAAGAACTGTTCCTTACTTTACCATCTTTCACAAAACATACCCTAATCTTTTGTTACCATTTGAAAATCTCATCCCTCCTGACTTTTTTTGAACATGGCAAATCAGTGTAAGTGAATAGGAAAAGTATTTTATACAAGGAAATCATGCAAAGACAGACTGAATCAACATCTTCAAAAGAAAAAAACAAAATGCAACAAGAGGTTATGTAGGACTACCATGAGTGAGATATACATAAGATTCTATTTTTAGATATCATTTCAACAAAAAAAATTACAGGCTGTCAGGCTATCTCCATCATCCAACATATTCTAATCTGAAATGAAATGTTTCCTATATCATGGAAGAAAATTAATTTATGAACTATTAAAAAAAATCAACCAACCAAAACAAAACAAAATGAAAACTAAAAAAACCTCAAGACCTATAAATTGCTAGAGCAGTAGTTTTTTTGCAATTGCAGGTAGTCAGGGACATCACTGTATGCTCCCTTGATCTTCTACTCTTGCTTCAGCATCTGATAGTGGTGGATCTTGGATATACACTATTATAGTACATGCCTCTTCAGATTTATCCAGTGCTATCACTCGTATGTTTTTATTGCAGATAAAGTTGTTGTTGATAGTGTTATTATTATTGCTGTTAATAATGATGATAATAATAATATTAGTAGCAATCATCATCATCATCTTTGTGTATTTAATAGTGCTCTGAATCCTGGAGCTGCACTATTAATATAGTGAAAATTAAGACTTGCATAAGCTATTTTCCAGTTCTTCTTACAGCATTCTTAAGTGAGACAAAAGACAGATATAGTAACTTCTTTAGGCAGAGCCTATCTGTCCAAACCCTCAGTCATTCTGATTTGATAAAAACACAACAGAAACAAGTCATAATCAACCACCTACATTCCCTGATGCTAGCATCTTAAATATATTACAGTTATCTCTGAGTTTATATTTTTCACAGAATCATAGAATACAGTGAGTTGGAAGGGATCCACAAGGATCACTGGGTCCAACTCCTGGTCCTGCACAGGATCATCCTCAAGAGTCACACCATGTGCCTGATAATATCATCCAAAATCTTCTTGAACTTTTTCAGGCTTGGTGCTGTGACTGCTTCCCTGGGGAGCCTGTTCCAGCACCCAACCACCCTCTGGGTAAAGAAATTTCTTCTAATATCCAACCTAAACCTCTCCTATGCAATTTCAGGCCATTCCCTCAGGTCCTATCAATGATCACCACAAAGAAGAGTTCAGTGCCTCCCTCTCCTCTTCCCCTCATGAGGATGTTGTAGACCATGATGAGGTCTCCTCTCAGTCTCCTCTTCTCCAGGATGAAGAGGCCAAGTGACCTCAGATACTCATATGGCTTCCCCTCAAGGCCCTTCGCCATCTTCATTGCCCTCTTTCAGATACTCTCCAATAGCTTAGTATCATTCTTACACTGTGGTGCCCAAAACCACACACAATATTCAACGTGAGGCCCCATCAGTGCAGAGAAGAGCAGGACAATCCCCTCCCTCATCTGGCTGGTGATGCTTTGCCTGATGGCCCTCAGGACACGGTTGTCCCTCCTGGCTGCCAAGGCACTGCTGACTCAGATTCAACTTGCCATCGACCAAGATCCTCACGTCCCTTTCTGTGACACTGCTTTCCAGCATCTCATTTCTCAGCCTGTACATACAACTGGAGTTGCTCCATCCCAGGTGCATCCAGCATTTATCCTTGTTGAACTTCATAGGATTTGTGATTGCCCAGCCTTTTAATTTGTCATGGTCTCTCAGCAGTGTGTCTGCCTTTGACAGAGTCAACAGCTCCTCACAGTTTTCTGTTGTCTGTAAATTTGCTTAGTATTCCTGTCAGTCTTGCATCCAAGTCATTTATGAAGATGTTGAAGAGCACAGGGCCCAAGATTAAGCCCTGTGGAACCCCATCAGTGACAGGTCACCAGTCTGATGATACCAAATTCACAATTACCTTCTGTGCTCGATCCATGAGCACCATCTACACCAATTGCTCACTCACTGCATGATGTGTTTATCCAGCCGTGTGCTCGACATTTTGTCCAGAAGGATCCTGTAGGAGACAGTATCAAGAGCCTTACTGAAATCTAAAAAGATCACATCAACTGGCTTTCTAATTTTGCTTTAACATAACATTGATATATTTCAAGAAGTTTTTATTTTCTATATATCTGTGAATAATTCAGATATAAAACTTACGACTTATCTCAACTGGCAAGTCTAGTTCCTTATATTCAGGACAAATCTCCACCTCGCAGACTCTTTCAGCAAACCTTTTAAGAGACATAACCTTTCTTATTCAAACACACAACCTCTGCATTTTCCAGATTCTGACCTTATGCATTCATTTGTGCAATATCTTTTTCTTCATCATAAGTGCAGTTTCACCTGTTCATTCCCTTCTTTATAACACTCTTCTCTGTAATAAGCAAAGATTTATTAAAATAATTACGCGCAATTTACACTAGGGAAGGAGGACTTTAAACAGTCCATTTTCAGGTATCTCAAAAGTTCCTTTTACTGAAGTCTATGTATCAATTTGACAGAAGGGCAAGATACAGCAAAAATGGTCATGAAACAGATTTTTTTTTTTTTTTTTAGCTTTAGTAATCAGTCCATAAAATCCTAAAATACAGTGGAGGGGAAGGGTCCTGAGAAAATTCTTTGAAAAGATATACAACATAAAATCTATCACTCCCGTTACAGGCAATCAGAATGTTTATAGTCTACCCTTAAGTAAAAATTCATTCCTTTATTTAGAGCATAAATTGAAAAGTACAGATAGAAAGCACTGCTGGAATATGATTGACTGGCTTCCTAAAGTATGCAATTTAAAAACTTGAGTATCTGATGGCATTCATGAGACCTCAAAGTAACTTTAAGAATTCTGTGAACATTTTCCCTCCTCAGATGACCAAAAGTGTTATTCTTTCCACGCTCTTTTCATGTATTAATTGTATTAATTGGAAGCAATTCTGTGTCCAACTAGTTCTAGGTTAGCACAATCATTTTCCAGCTTGCAAGATTATACAGGCATAGTAAAGAAAAAATATTATCTTCCCAAACTTGTAGTCAGACATGATCTTTTACTGCAGTCCTCATAGGTAATAACCAAATTGTCCTCAGCAAACCCAAATTAAAATCTGTTACTCAGGAACAGGTACATGATGGCATTCTCTGAAAAAATACGCAGTTACATTTACAACCTAATTGTGAGGCACTGGTTATATCACTGAGTTGGAACCAGCTCAGGTGTGTGTGCGTGGTGCAGGAAGTGCCCATAGAGCACACATGGCAAGACCTGTAGCCTCATGGGGAAACTCCAGAGCAGCTGTCAGTCAAAAAAGCAGCCTGAGAGCATGCCCCCACCGTGCCCCTGGAGCCTCTAACCCAGCCTCTGATGGACTACACCACTTCTCACTCCTGCCCAGAGACACAGAGTGGCGAGTCAGCTGAAAGTCCTGCCTGGGAGGGAGGGCCACAGCACGCAAAAACAGCACACGTAGCCTCCATCTTGTTCTCTCTCTTGGGGCCTACCCCCATCATCTTAATACTTCGGGTAACTTACAACCCAGTGGGTTAGATTTTGCTAAACTGTGTGGGTTAGTAAGTGCTCAGTCATAGCTTTGTGGAATGCTCTGTCTCGGCTGCATGTTACCCTTTTGAACTTTTGCCAAGATACCTTATTTTCTGACATATTTTAAAATTATCAGTAAAAGCATCTCCTGAGCAAATGTGTGTTATGTCTTCTCTTTACATTACCACAAGGTATTAAAGAACTGAAGACTCTCAAAAATTTTAAGTTTTGTATAGTTTTAGAAGTAATACTCCCAGTTAAGCTTGTGTCTCCAGGACCAGGGTCTTACACTAACTTTTCAAAGAGAATAAGTATCCTTTTAAAAGATCTCTATGTATGTTGAGCTTCTATGCTTGTTTTTATCATTCTCCAGATGACTGAGGAAGACAGCTTTGTTCAGTCACCTTGCTGATGTACCATGTCTTTTTCAGTATCACTGGAGCTGTATTCTTGGGCATTCTTTGGCCATTTTAGTCCTTATATCCATAAAATTATATTACTATGGCATCTGGAAAATGATGCCGCACATTTGAGTGGGAGAGTATTTTTACATAACTACGTTATCACACTTATTTTACCGAGATATGTTAAATAGAAGCATTAGATTGTTTCCAAAAATCAGTCTAACTAATTATTGTCACTCAACTCTTTAACATTTCTATTAGTTACATTTTTGTGGTTTTAAGGTAAAGCACTTCCGTATCTGTTATCCAACATCTTTAAAGTCATCTACCATCCTTACATCAATGAACATTTTTATGTTGTGTCTTGTAAATGGAAAAATAAATAAAGAAAATTAAATCTATCTTAACATGCTTATTAGAAGGCTGGAGAAAATAATAAAAACAACTACAAAAACACACACACGCACTAAAAAACACTTTGGAAAAAATATTGGATCTAATGCTTTTATACCATTTCTAGAAGAAAATGTTTAGAGGATAGGAAGAGGATGAAAAATATGAGAATATTTTATCCCTAGAAATTTTAATGGTCATCTTAACAAAAACTTTTCTTAAAAGTAGTCCTCATTTTCACAGTACGAGGACATAGAAAATCTTACTGTGCCTTGGTAAGGCTTTTATCCTCCTGAAAGTAATATTAATCTGAGAGTAAGTCTGTCAATACCAATAGTAAAATCATTCATTAGAATTTTATACCTTACTGTCTGTCTGCAATGCAGTGTTGTCCATATAACAGATCATAAAAGAATAAGTACAGATGGCAAAATGCACCTTGTGAGAAGACTGACTCGGGGGGTGGGGGTCACTGAGTGGGCCCCAGGGCTGCACAGTGCACTATATGGATCTTCCCATTTTCCTCAACTGGTTGAGAAAAAGTGAAAAAGGAAAGAAGGGACAGTAGAAACAAATGACGCTGTAATCTCTTTCACTTTTGAGATGATTCTTACTGTATTTAGTGCTGTTATTCAGCATTACTCTACCTCATTTGTCTTGTTGAGATCTTTTCTTCATGCTTTTATTTGTTAAGTTAAACTGTGGCTTTATTTCATGTCTAAGCATTTCCAACACCTTAAGAATGAATTACAGTTATTCACATCAGCAGTATGGTAACTGCAATATGTTGTGCTGATCCACATTTTGGTGTTATGGACCTTATACCTATCTCCTACGTTTTTAGATTCATTGCTGATTTATGGGATTCAGAATGGTGTATTTAGAAAAAAATAGGGTGGTGATCAACAAGGATATAAATTTCTTGTCCTCTGAGTGGTTATTTCCCACTGTAGGAACCATCACAACTTGGTAATGACTACACATATTATTTCCTATGTATGTTTGCATCAATTGTATTCTCAGTACATAGACTCATAGAAGACATTAGTTTGTTGGATGGACATGCTTCTCAGGTCACCTTAGAGGAGGGCACTGTGACACCCTACCGCATTTACTCAGAGATGACTATCAAATGCAGGAATTGATACCTAACTCATCAAAGTTATGTTTGCTCCCTTTCAGAAATGACTGTTTCAGTTGGTGAAACAGTAAAATGAAGTCTTAAAAAAGTGGAAGTTAATAAGGCAGAAAGAACTGAAGGAGAAGAAGTAAATCTATCCAGATGCCTACTGACATTCAAAAAAGGAGATTAGCTATAAAGCTAACACTTCTGCTAAAAAGCCGTTTTCCCCAAAAAGGAACCTGAATTGCATGTAGAAAATACAATCCTCTATGTAATGCATACTGACATAGGAACACCTTTTAGCTTTAATGTTGATACCAGAAAACAAAGCTTTTTTTTTTTTTTTCACTTACTGTTCAGTGTTTAGAAACACAGCATACAAAATAGACAGCATGGTAACCAACTTTTTTTTTTGTTCTTAATTTACACCAATTTGAGGTAAGTGTGCTTGCCAGGTTTTTTTATCCAGGACTGCTAAGCATGTTTATAAGTGGGTGTTGTGACATGCTCACAAGTGTTTTATCTCCTCAGCACAGTATCAGAATACTCAAAGTGCAACGAATCATTCTCTTCTTAGAAAATACCTAGATGAGCTTCAGAGCTTGCAACAGCAGAATTGAGGAATGAAGATGTGTCTTTCAGCCACTATAAAACACAGCTCTACACTAGGGAATCCAAAGCTGGAGCTGGTCTTAGATCTCTTTCTCGACAGATGGATAAAGATCTGCTCACTACATTTCTATGACCATGGGTTTAATGAACACAGAATCATAGAATGGTTTGAGTTGGAAGGGATCTTAAAAATCACCTAGTTCCATCCCACTGTAACATGACCAGAGCCACCTCCCACTAGACTAGGATGCACAAAGCCCCATCCAACCTGGCCTTGATCACTTTCAGGGATGGGGCATCCACAGCTTCTCCAGGCCACCTGTTCCAGTGCCTCACTATCTTCACTGTAATTAACTTCCTGATTTCTAATTTAGACATACTCTATTCCAGTTTAAAGCCATTCACCCTTGTCCTATCCCTACATGTCCTTGTAAAAATTCCCTTTTCTTTGTAGCTCCCTTCAGGTACTGGAAGGCTGCTAGAAGCCCTTCTCAGAGCCTTCTCTTCTCCAGACTGAATAGCCACAACTCTGTCTTTACAGGAGAGGTGCTCCAGCCCTCTGATCATCTTTAAGTCCTTCCTCTGGACTTGCTCCCACAGGTCCATGTCCTTAGGAGGTTGAGGACCCCAGGAATGAAGGCTTTCTGCTATGACTGTTTAACTCTCCTTCTACCATCCGTTTTTGAAACTACAGATAGGAAACACTGCAAATCATGCAAGGTATTCAACAGCAACTTGTAGTACAGATCTGGCACATCCGTCATAACAAATATGTTCCACATAGAAAACAGCAGAAAACACACAATTCTGGGAGACTGCATGAGTAAAAGAAGTTTGGATGAGATTAAATAGGGGCAGAGAGAATATCTTGCTATATTATGTAGTACATGAATCTGTTCATAATCCTGGAGGATTCAGTGCATTTATGGCAGGTAGAGAATACCTGGAAAGCAGAAGATTTGGTGAGGAAAGATGAAAAGGCATGACGCAAAAGTCCAGGTTTTAAAGAGTCAATAAAATTACTCTCATTGAATTTAATAGGCTTTGGACTAAGCAGTTTTCTAAGACAACAGACAGCTTATTTTGTGCTTAAAATAACAGTAAATATTTGTTGGTATGCTTAGTGAATTATTTAATAGTACTGTGGATTCATTTCCACAAATCCCTAGAAAAAAAGGATTAATCTTGCAATACAAAAAAAAATGCCTTCTCATATTTTATAAATGAGATCCAGTTAAATCATTAGTTAACATATTTGTAAGCAGCTCCCTATGTAATCACTTAATTATGTTAAACCGTCTACCTGTGGTGTAAGAAGTCTGCAAAAATCTAAGTTTTCTAGCGGTAGTGGCAAAAGCAAGCCAATACTTTACTAATGGCTGTCAATAACACTTAATCAACATTTATATACTGCTAATGCAATATTTTATCATCAGAAAATGCTGTAACTGCTTCAGATGTCTGATCTTGAAGCTACTGGGCATGAATTTCTGATTTTAGACAGCAAATTTGGAGGCCCTGTTAGTTGCACAGTTCCAACGTGGATTTCCAGCATGATTATTGCTCTAAATTATGTCCATATTAATAAACACATTTATTATCAGAGCTAAACAGCAGACAGAAGGGCAAAATTTTGCTTGAGATCCAAAGGCTACATATTTTGAGTCAGCCATAAGACACAATCCTTAAATGAACAGAAAAGCAGCAGAGATTGTGGGACTTATTCGTGAAATCCCATTTTTAAATGAGATGCAGTAAGATAACATGCACTAAATTCAACCTGTCAATGCAAAGCTGGACCTTAAACTTCTCCCTGCAGTCTGTTTTGAAAGCCTGGACATTTATCTATTAGTTACGTGGATTTATGTTTCCATTCAGTATTTCCAGACGAAGAGAGAGGATCAGATTTTTCATTTGTCCAGGCAAGGTTTGCATTGGGCAGCAAGAATTCAGAAGGCAATTAAAAAGAGAAACTGCATTTATAAAGTTTCAAAAAGTGTCAAGTATTTGAAAGCACAAACCCTTATTATAACAAGCTACCACATCTTTTTGGTGTGTCATCACAGACTATACAATTTATAGGCCCTAATTCAACTCCCTGCAGTAAAAGCTTCCTTCAAAATTGGATTCAAAGCTTTAAAATTAATGTCAGCATTTTTGAGAGATTCAGCTCTCACACAGGCAGATCCTGTGAAACCAGGAGTCAAAGCAGGAAACTGAATTCCAGACACAATCCTAAGATATCAATTAATACTCATTTTTTTAAACAGGTTGCAAAAGAAATCCACTTCCTTCCTAGCAGACCTCAGCATTATCTTGGTTATGCACACTAAACTGTGCAAGAATTTTCTTGTAATCACACTGTTAAATTTTTTTCTCCAAAAGATACTAAATGGCTGAAACAGGAAAGTAAATGTGTATTGTTTCAGCTACCTGCTTCCAAACCATAGCATTTTTTGCATATCCCTCTCTACACTGCTTACAGTTTAATGATAAAGCAGAAAAAGCCAGACTGATCACCAAGTACTTGAAACTACAGTAGGCTTTGTTACTGTTTTTTTTAAATAATGAAGTTTCACTCGCATGCAATCAAAAGCAATCTAATAAAGATTTCTTAAGCAATTAGCATGGCAGACTGTAATAAAGGGATTCAGTTCAGTACTCAGAAGACACAGCTCCTATGCTTGCCTGCGTTCCCCACACTTTTGAGATTGTTATTTGATCTGGATTCAAACTCCCTCGCACTACTCTTTTGCTAAGGCCACCTTCTCATTCCCAGCAAATCCTTTCCTTTTGCAGGCAGCAAGCTGATTTTATTGCTTCAGCTATTCAGAAAGATCATAGGAGATCTACTTGAACAAAAGGAATATGATAATAATTTTATGAATACAATGCAAATGCTAATAAAGCATCCCTGTTGTTCTGGAAAGGCTTTAATGTATTGATGCAGGAAGACAAGGGGAGAAATGTTCCAGAGATTTTATGCAAACTTGAAGGAAAAATTTAAGAAAAGCCTCCACGTGGAAACATCTTCATTGATATTAACATCCATTTGCTGTTCCTTTGCAGCAGATGCAATCTTCAGTGAAAATGCTTCTGTTTAGTACTGAGAATCTTCTCCAAAAATTAAAATCTGCTCAAAGTAAGTGTAAATGTTTAGAATTCTAGAACTTACAACAAGCTTTTGAGCATGGATAAACATATTTCAGAACAGAACTATAATTACACGATTATGATGATTTCTGCTTCCAAACTGTTTTATGGTACATTATATAGAAATGCTTTCTTTCTGCTTTGTTTTTAAATAGTCATGAGGACCAGATGACAAAAACATTGGGTCTCATCCCCAGTGGTATTCAAACTTATTACAGTATACTAACCTTCTATGATTTATCTGCCAGACATACTCATGGGCACTATTTATGATCATTTTGCTTTGGCCATTTCTCTTTTACACACTCAAAATAAGGTATCTCAGGTAAAAAAGTTATAAATAAACTAACAAAGAAGTAGATCCAACAAAACAAACAAGTTTGGTATTTTTGAAAGCAGGTCTTTCAAACCCTGCTTAAAAAGAACTAGAAAATAAATTATGTGTGCCCAAATTTTCCTCACAAGCTGTGCAAAATGCAGCTAGTTAAAACTTCTGATATCTCTTTGATAGCAGAAGCATAACTACTGGCTTTCGCACAAAATTATCAGTACTAACACAACTATGCTAAATCCCACAGCTCAGGGAAACAGGAAACCTTTGGTCCGCAATATAACAAACATTTTATGAAGAACACTGTTATTATGCAGTGACAGCACTCAGTTTAACTTGGTCTCCTGTTCTAGAAGGCTGTACATTCAGTGATCACTGGCATTTCACAGAGATGGAAAGGAAAAAATGGAGAACAGATTCTTGAGAAACCTGTATCTTATTTTGTTGTATGTAATTAGAATGCATGAAAGTTCGGAGTTGTCTCAAACATTATTTCAGGAACTTAGCAATTTTAAAGTGTTTTAAATGAAGTGGGAGTTTCCCGTGTGTTTCCCTTTTGATTGCTCCCTCCTCTTAACTCCCTCCATGTCTCAACTAATACAGTGCTTGTATTGAGACTTGCTGTAGCAGAAGCCTGATTTTGATGCAAAATCCTCCTTCTCCAGGATATAGAGGAGGACTGTTTTTCAGGAACTGTATAGCACTGCTCTGTCCTCCTTTTGATTTCGTTGAGATTTTTCAAGTAAAAAAGAAGACAATTCCCTTCCCTAGTGAGATTCTGTATCTCTTTATAGTCTAACGTTTTTTTCTTGCTCTGAAACCTTATTTCTAGGTTTGCATATCTTGAGAAAAGTAGCAAGAAATATGGATTCAAACCCACAGCTGGCATAAGAAAGTTATTCTTTTTCTTCCTTTTAGTCACTACAGTATTCCAACCATTCCTCAGAGCACAAAGAAACAAGATGTCTTTAAAGAGTCACTTTTCCCCACACATTAACACAAATCACAAAAAGGCTACAACTTAAGTTTATATTAGACAGGGGAATGAAAAAGTAACTCTTGAGGAAAGATTATTCCTTAATTGCAAGCAGCATTTTTTGTTGCTTCCAGATTTCTTGAAAATAGAACATTTTATGTTCCAGCTCAAATTGAGAGACATAATGAAATTGCTCATTATTTCATTAAAAACAATTGAAATTAGAAGGTCCAGACTAACAATTGCATCTTCCTTCCCCTTCACGTCCAACTCCACTTTGTCAAGGAAATTTCCCAGTTTGACCACTCACAAGACTCTCTGGTAATCACATTCCCAGGGCCAGAGATTTTTACTGCTGGGACTGAAACCCCTTTGCAGCAGGCGGTTTCCAGTGAGCCAACAGGAGCCGTGCTCGACTCCCTGCACACCTCACTCTCATGGCCAGATCAGGTTTCCTCCCCATAGCAGAGTTTCAGCTGTCTTGTTCCATAAAGCAATTTATTCACAGTGCAGTAACACAGAAACAGCCCAAGCTGGTGCCTCCGAGGAACGACTCCCAAGAAAGGACCCCCCTGGGCTTTTATATCCTCACAGTCCAAGTGCGCAAAACTGTCGCCCATCTTCCCAAGCCTTTGGAACCTGCTGTGCCTCTCAGTGTCCATTCTTCTGGCTGCTCCACAGGTCTAGATGTCCGTCATTATGTGAGGGGGTCAGCAGTTCACAGCTTCATGTCTCAGGCTCTTGCCATCATCAGCTCAACCTGCAGCTCGAACTGAGCTTGCAAATACCGCTACCTGCAACAAATGTATTCCTCAAGAAGTTTATAATCTAGAAAATCAGATGAAGTTATAGGCTCCTGGGAACACACAGAGAATCAAATGCAGTACATTTCCTCTATGAAATAAAAACTATTACTTCCTTTTGCTAGGCTTACTGTAGATCCTAAACATAAGACTTAGAAGAAAAACCACTACTAGTTCTATGACACTCAAAAGATAATATGTATCATCCACCGGGTCTACCTGAAGAGCACTTAGCAAAACAGGCAGCAGGATAAGTACAGCACAGCTTTGTGCCATGAAGCTTGAAAGGGGTTACCTTGTGATAAATTATGGAATTGAGGCAGCAGTTAAATACAGGAGGAAGAAAAGTCCCTACAGCAGCATGCACCAGCCCATCTTCTTCCATGTTTCTCCTTGCCCCTTCCTGTCTCTAACTGCCTGCGAAAGTTTGACAAAAATGGAGGGCAGATGGTCAAAGTCTGCTTGACTATCTGTGTAACTCGGAAGACGTTGCAGCATAAAGAATGCATCTCTATTATAACCGCAACTGTTGAAATCACAAAACTGATGCCTGTTTCCAAAAAGCCTACACGCTTTATTTTTCTCCTGTGAACAAATTTTTTTGAGATTGGTCTTTTCCTTTCCAGAATACAGAGTAATGGAACAATCCTTTTCTTGAATTTCTTTATGTGACCATTCACCTTACACAAAACCTCTATAAATATTGTGTACCTTCATTTGTCCGATTTTATGTATGCTATTATCAGTATGCATTATATGTACCTGCAGGTACATACAGGACTATAAATGCCTATATAATGTCAGCACGTCTGGCCTTTATGAGACATTTGTCATTCCATCACATTTGATATATGTGGATTGTCGCTACAATAGCAATGTCTTGCATATTGTAAAGGAACTACTGACCACAAGGCTGAGCTACACAGTACAGCCCTTAACATTCGCATCTGCTCTATATTTTAATGCACCTGAAATGAGGATGAAATGAAACACAAACATAGGGACTCCCACTTGCCACCCGTATACTGATATCTGGCTATTGTTATTGAGGGACTTTCTGTATCCTGAACTAACAGAGTGATTGTTTTGTCAAATAAAATAATCAACATATGTTTCGATAGAAATCAAACTAATGTTAACACACTACACACATCAAGAGGATTAATCTTTGCAAGGAAAGAGCGCTGACAACATTTGTCAGTTTTAACACTTCCTGGCAATAGTTCAGCTTGTTAACAGGCAATGAAAGACTGCTCTATTAAGCTCAGGGTGATGCTAAAATGGTTTCATATAAGACGATAGCAATTTTCCCTACCACCAAGTGAGTCTGCCTGTTGAGAAAGGCCATCACATGCTGCAGGTGTTTGCTATTCATAGGTATTGATTGTAATGAGGAAGACACTTTATTACTATCCAACATTATACTGAATTACACAAACAGCTATGTTTTTATTAAGAGCTAGGAGTCATATAAAAACTACTTAGACTGATGCTTAAGTTTAATGGCATTTCCTTTTAACTGACGTTCCATACAAATAAAAACCAGATTACATAATCTCTTGGTTTTAATTTAAAACCAGACTTTGAAAAGGAGAGAGTTTAATAAATGCTACCTTTTGTAACTTACCATATTATCAATTTCATAAATAAAATGCTTTTCCTGATCAGAATTAGATTAATTTTTGGTGCTAAGTGAAGTTTTGAGTTGCTGGCAGTAATCCAAGTGTGTGGAAACCTTGCAAGGAAAACTTATTGAGGCATAAAAGAATAAAAAAGAAGAACAGAAAAGAGTGTCCACTAACAGAGAGGAAAATGTAAACCTGATTAGTGCCCAGAGGAGAAGAGAGAATTGGCTTTTTGAACTCATTCTGTATTCTGCAGATTCCAGACATCATGCTTCAGAGTAGTATTTTTTATTTGGGTATCAGTGTTGCCAGTCTATCATAAATCTGTTGGAGGGATGTTTTAAACTCCACAGTTTAAATATCCTGCTAGACAAAACCTGATAAATTCAGGACATGGGATGAGTTTTATTCCATTTCATAGGGCAGTTGTATTTCAGTGTCTAGATAATCCCATCTGCTAGAGGCAGGAGATCTCTGATGAAAGCAAACCTCTCAAAAAGCTCCTGCTGGAATTCCTCTATAATCAGCCTGAAGGAAGACCTTAAATAGTAGCTGTCCTAGCTGATGGCACAGCTGCAGCTTTGCCCTCTCCCACACCTCAAAGACCTGAAAAAGACCTCTGCTTTAACACTGCATTGTTCCCATATTTTCCTACTTTCAGATACTACAAAGTAGGCACTGCACTAAATTGTGGTCTAGACTATTTGTCCCTGACATTCACATTTCTTGAGAACTTGTCAGGAGTGCTTTAAACCATTACATCCAATATCCTCCTTCTAGCACAGTGAAGATGTCTGGCTCATAGAAAAGATTACACCAATTCCACAATGAAAGGAAGCCCTTTCCAGAGAAAGCTACAACATCCACAGGTACAGAGAATAAAGTTAAGTCATTCTTGGCCACTAAATAATGATGCCTAATTGTTTTCATGTTTAATATATTAAAGTAATCAGCTTTAGTAAGTACCTTTGTAAGATTTTAAAGGACTGTGTTGGATTGCACCTGTGCTGATGCAGTTTCACTTCAGTGATTCCATTTAATTTAACAGAATCAGATCAGTGTAAGGCTTTTGTAAGGAGAATGCAAAAGAGGGACTAGGAATGTACATAAATTAACAAGTTTCAGAGTCTATCTCAGATTTTACATGGCTAGATTTACATGCTGGCTTCTCCATCCATATGTGAGCAAAGTGATACTTTGCACCAAAGACGACTTCCACAGTTTTCATTAAATCATCAGTGTATATATAAAGATGTATAGTCTGGAGACTGGTAAATGAGATTTCACCTGCATATTCTTGTATTTTCTCTTCCTTGTTCCTGTCATCATAGAAGAATACTTAAAGAAAAGAGGTGAAGAATGTACAGAATACTAATTTTCAATACAGGGCACTGAGTCCAGTGCCCCACATCTGGCTACAAGGACCAACATTAATGAAATCTGAGCTAAGTTTGAATTTTAATTACCTGCAGTTCTTTCTAGAGACAATGAAGATGAATATACACCGTTCTCCTCAGAGCATCTGAAGCTTTAACTTTCTCCTCTAATGGCAGCAGGCTCATAGCCAACTACCCTTCTAGCTGCAGTGACTCAAGCAGGTGCCACAAGTAAAAGATAAGAATGGCCTGTGCTGCCAACACTTAAGCGCTCATGTTTCTTTATATATGTAGCATTGGTACCAAAATTATATTTTAAATATTAATTACTATAAGAAAAGATGAAACGCAAGGTGAAACAGTATTTTCCCATGGTTAAAGAATAAGACTAGAAGCCTAAATAATGAAAAAATGTATTGTTTACTATTCCACTTACTAATTCATAAATTACTAAATAGTGATTTATGATTAATTATTTTTATTGATTTATTATTCATTATGGGCCTTCTTTTTTTTCCTCATGACAAAAATTATAAATGAGGATCTATGTACATTCAACTATTTGGTCTGTTAGACAAGATCGTGGGTTTCAAATCCCAAACCCAAGTATTCATTATTCCAGAAGAGCATCAGCTGTCCTCATCTTGCTCCTGTCCCATTGCTGCCTTGGACAGAGCTGGGATAAAGGGCAGCTACTTAAAAAGTCCCTTTTTTCCCTTAGTGCACAGACTTTGGGGAAAAGACTTTTGAAATACCTCTAGTCATACAACAGAAGTTCCTCCACGGCAACATATACCATAACCCAAAGTACTAGACCCCTCATTTGTATCTACACTTTCTGCATTATTAGCACAAGAGAAATGTCTATACATAGCGTTTTTTCTTCCTGCTATGTTATTTCTATTGTAGAACATATGCTTGCACAATTGCTTTCTGAATCTCTAGAAATACATACTGCATAGCAAAGGCAGATCAACCTCTGTTTTTTAATAAATGATCATACTGACAATTAAAATTCCTGGTGACAGGCAAATTACTGTTAAAATCTATAACTGATTTCTAGCAGAAAAATCTGGAACAGCAGGAAGTAGAGCAGCTAGCAGAAAACCTTATTAAAATCAAGGTAATAAACCTTTTGCAAATATCAATTTTAATTATTTTTTAGATTACCTTTTCCTCCTCCATCTTTTTCATATGGCCCAATCATGTGAAAAGTTAATAATATTTTATAATAAAAAACATTTACTATTCATTTTGTCCATCATCTTTAGTAGAGTTTTTCAACAATACGAGCCATTACACTATAAGGGTAATTTCTTCAGCCATCACTGCACATATCTGTTTTACAGTTACACTGTTTCCATCAGTAGAGATTTTTTTAACTGCAGCTTCTAGAGCATGGCTTTGCAATAAGGTTTTTATTTTAAAAAACCAGTTTTTAATTCCTAGTAATATCTGTACAATGAGTGACCATTATTTTTGCTATTAATAGGCTTCTTTACTAAGAGTTTTTGAAATATTTGAAAACAATAAAAGTTTCTAAAACATGCATAAAGAAGTTGTGCTCAGCAAACAGACATATGGAAAGTAAAATTCTTCTTAGAAGACCAATGACATTTATTTTCATCTCATAATCTTCCCCACTCACAGGTTAAAAGGGATTTGGTCACGAAAAAGCTTTCAAAGTCCTTTTGTTGTGAGTTGACATACACAGCATCGTAATTTTCTGAGGTGAAAGATGTAGCAAATTTTTAGAAGCTATTTGCTTAATGGAAAGGAAAGCATCACACGGGCACCTAAAAAGTGACACACAGAAGGGAAACAGAAACCTCTAGGTGCTTACCATTTTAAGTTTCATTCATCTCTCTTTCTTTCCAGAAGTGCTTTTTACTTACACTGTAATGATTTTTAAATGAGTGGTAATGAAGAATAATGTACTCTGTGATGACTAGAATTGGTCATCTCTAACTTGTGACTCACCACGAACAGAGTGTATATTAAACAGTACATCACAGTCAGGTGTTTATTTCCAGCTCCTCTTATTTATTTATTTACCTAGAATACGTCCTGATCTTCTTCAGGATTTCCTGCCATCAATATGATCAGTGTAGTTTAATTCCAGAAGAGACTGACCTGCTCAGAGGCAGATAAAAGAATAACTCCAAACAATAGCTTTATTTATTTTTTATTGCTCTGACCTTTGCAGAGGCTTAGTGAAACTACTGAGCAAGTCTGATCTCTATACCATTTCTTTTCCAAAGAAAATAATTTTTTTTCTAGATGAGACATGAAGCCAATTGACCAACAGTGTACCTTTAATACATCTTTAATATACATCTGCATGCAAACAGATAGATGCAGACCGGTTTCTTATGAAGAAAGACCACTTCATTTACAAAAATATCCAGATAAAGACTTAGCATTTCCCAAGTAATGCATTTTCAAGCCTTACTCTTTGTTCAGCTGCTCTGAGCTGCAGAGCCAGATATCTCCTTATCAGCAGCTGAGGATGGTGGGCTTTAGCCCCTTTCCTGACACATCATGAAGGCTGCAGGGGACATCTGTTACTGGAGCTGTTAGCCCTGATCCCTGTACTAAGTGTATATATATATATATATGAATGCTACTGACAGCATATATGGGCTGTAAGAGGGCATTCAGTGGGATGCCACAGGCAGCATGATTCGCCCAGACTACAGCATCCTCTCTCCTCATCTCAAGCAGTTCCCAGGAAATGGACACGACCAGTTTGATGGACTAAATTAAATGTCTTCACAGACCTCAAAAACCTGTGTGATACACACAAAAAGTTCAGAGAAAAACAACTTGAGATTGCATGAACGAGAAAACTTGCTCTTTACAGAACAAGTTTATCAGAACTGATGTTTTTTCTAGTAAAAGCTGTTGTACATATGAGCTCAATTTGATGCTGCATTGTTTAGTGGCAGACAGTGATAATACAAAACATAATGTAATTTACCGCTTCATTTCTTCATAAAGTCTACCCTGAAACATTTACTGCTCCATGTTACAGTAGAGAAGTTTAGCAAAATGAGTAACATAGGTAATCTGCAAATCTATAAATAATGCTCTCTGCTTTCCTAAATAGTATTTCACACTTTAGTGAAATAACATACTTTCATTTTAATACCAGAACTGACCTGAATTATTTTTCTAAAAATTCTAAGCTTGAGTTAGTCACCCTGGCCTAGATTTGTATTTATTGTTTTAGCTGCAGATGAAATAGACAGCTCAGTCTGCTCTAACCGTGGACTTCAACAACAGGAAAACTTTAGCAAGTGTAGTTTTCGGCTTCTGATTTTGTTTTTAATTACAACATTGCAAGTACTGAATTTTGCTGAAGTCCCTTCTCAGCTGTCAATCACAAAGGATATGATTAAAACCAAGAGATTTTAAAACAAAGTGGCATTCATGCTTTATGGGTTTAGTCATCCTTCCAACTTTTTGACTTAAAAAGCAAGATTCCATTATTTCAGCCCCAAAACATACAATACCATATATATTCTTGCCCACGCAAAAACTGCACCTTCCTTTCAGACACTATAGAGAAAACACATCATCTTTCTGACTTCTGGGCAGCTCAGATAACCTCTTCTGTTTGCTTCTCTAGCACTCTCCAGCAAACCCAGGAATGACTTGCTAGGCATGAATTTTGCAGTAGACCCGTTTATATATTCTCCCCTGCCTTTTCAACATCGGTTGTGGAAGACACATTTCTGTTTTCATATATCTGTTAGAAATGGTGGCAATTTAGCTGTTTCAGTTATGCATTTTTTGTGACACCAAATAAGGTCTCTGTATGGTACTGCACTGACTCATGGTAGATGCAAGTCACACTCAGGTTAGAAAGGTTTGTTCTGCATTCTGTAGGTCTACCTTTAGATAATCTATAAAAATGGATTGAATTCAGACAAAAGCATGTATTTTCCAATTCACTAGAAATTTTAGAAGACAGAAGATGAATGATAACCTTAGAGTCAAAGGTGTCAGGAAGACCTCAAAATTCATTGAAGATTTTCCAAAATAGAAATTGAAAACATATATTCACAAAGGCCTAAATTTTCACAGTCAAAAAGATGACAGGTTCAGTAAGATGTGAGAATGAGATAATAAAAAGAAGGAGGCAGATAGAAAACCAATCTGCAACCATACAGATAACCACTTGCAGCTACTACCACCACAGTGCCTTTTGATTTCAGATGATTGGAATCTACTGCACACTGACAGGTGCTCAATACGAAAGAAGCTGGTCCTGATTTAAGAACACAATTTTAGCAATTCAGATATCTATATTGACCCTATCCAGTTTAGTTTCAAGACAAAGTTATTAAAAGCAAAACTACATTCAAAAGCCAGTGGCTGATCACTTACACAAAATACAGGCTTCATTCCTGCTGGTTACACTTACCATCTTTTTATGCATAGGTAATCACTGACTTACACAGATCTAAATTAATTGATTCAGCAACTTCAATTAAGTTCAAAAACAAATCACAAAGGATGCTACAAGCAGATTTCAGATTGTGCAATAAGAGTGTAGAACCATACCCAGACTTAAATCAAATGCTCATATAGAACATACTTCTGTAGCTCAGGGGCTACCTTACAACCAAGTCATCTTTGATGTGTGATGCTCCTAAACTCAAAATTCATGTAGGAACATTGCAATAAAATAGTCTGTTAATACTGAAATCCTTTAAATATTTAATCCACATTAATCCCAAATGAGTACCTCATGATTAATTTTATTGGTAATGATTGTTATTGTAGAGCATTACTCTCATTTTTATGTATTTGTGGGGGGTTTGCCTGTTTTCTATATTGTATCTCTGAAAGTATTTTTCAGTGACAGTGGCCCAGCCTGTTTTAAATGAGGTGTGATACCTAGATATCTAACACTAGGTGATGTAAATTCAGGCTCTGGAGCCTAACTTGAATGTCACTAATCTAACAAAATCCTTGACTGTAGCAGTGAGTGAGCTTCTTCTTGGCCCTCCTGGTTCTCTGTAAATCCTGATTAAGGATTTTTAGAAGTGTTAAACTGTCTGTATGTAAATTCTGGAGAAGGAAATTAAGAGGCAAGTGTCCTGACTCCCCTTTTCTTCCCCTCCCCTAGCTTCAAATGTGGAGCATTTAGAGCTGAATGCTTTGTCACCTCCTAAAGAACACGGTGGTATTTAAATAACAAATATGAGAGGTAATTCCTCTTTTCTAAATTTGTCATTATGTCCTTTGTATTTTGAACTGAGATTGCAGAATTCTTGGTTTACTAATCTTACAGTAAGGTTACCTAAGCCTCAATAAAAGTTAAGCGCAGGGACAAATTATATGATTTTATTTGATGCACTTTTCTTAGTCTAGGTGAACTACTTATGTAATTTTTACTTTCCTTTTTGAATTTTATGTGAGAGATTTCTTGATTATAACATATGGTCAAGATGGTTATAGCACGAAAATGAAAAAAAATAAATGCAGTGAGATTTCATGTGTAGAAGTAGAAGAATGTAAACAATAGTCTACAATAACCAAACCTACAGAAATGTAATTTTAATTGCACTAATACTGAGACCACTAGTAAAAGACTGTAATGATACAGAAGATCATTACAGTCTTTTATTAACGGTGGAAATCCATTCCATAAAATTTTATTTGAATCCACTAGAGAGAATTTCTAAGGCATCTATGAAGAAACAATACGTATCTTAACATTTCCCCGGAATACATTTTAGAAAACTCCCAGCAGAAAACATTATAAAAGCTGCATGGGGTTTTCAGTTAGTTACCAAAAACATAATGAAGCACTATTCTAAACTCATGGACTATAAATAACCAGGTACAACTGTTCCAGAGGAGCATGGAAAAAAATTATAGATATTATCTACAAATCAAGAAGGTATGAGGGTAAAATGAAAATCTAATGGATTCTAACTTTTGGAAAAAGACAAAATATGCTTTCCTAAAATTCAAAAGTGTAAGCTCTACCTTACAACAACTTTGTAATAAGATCAAAGTTAAGGACATTGAAAGATTTGTATGTGATTTTCGAATTATGTACTGTAAAAGTATCTCATTTACATTATTTGAAACTTTTCTTAAAAAAACAGACCAAGAATTATCATTACAATCGCAGAGAAAACATCAATGACAATAAAGGACAAACTCAAGTCATCTAAGGTTCAATTCTAAACATTTTTCTCTTTGAATTTGTATCAGGATTTTTTTCACCTAAAATAAGAACTTGCCTTTGTCATCACAGAATTATGGTGTTTGGTGGTTTGGTTTGTTTCATTGTTTTTTTTAAATTTTTGAATTCTCACACAGCTTGATGATTCAGCTTATCCTCCATCTCTGACTCATTTTGGTGGAAATTTCATCAGACTAGTGTTTATTTCACTGTCCATGCCATTACTAAAAATATGCAAATATACAAGATCGAGGACATATTCCTAGAGAACACTTGTCAGCTTGACAGGAAACAATACACTCTGCATAGTTTCCCTACTAATTACACGATCACCTAATAGGAGTGTAATTTCTTTTTTTTTATGCTTTCTTATGAAGATGTCATGTGAAATAATGTCAGAAGATTTATTTGTCAAGACAGATGACATCTCCTGGTTCATCACCTCCTCAATAACTGTTACACTGGCACAAAAGGATATTGGACTGGTATTACAACATTTCTCCTTGATAAATTCATGTTGGATATTACTCACCTCCCAGCTATTCTTCGGGTGTTTACAAATCATTTATTTTTTCCAGTTGTTGGTTGTTGGTTTTTGGATTTTTCTACAACATTTAAATTATGCTGATAGGTCTGTAATTCCCCCTCTCTCCCTTTCTCTCCTTTATAAAAGCAGGCACTGAGTTCAGCTCTTTTTGAATTTTCTGAAACATTCTCCACTTTTCACAACAGAGAACTGCTAATGGATCTTAAGAAGACCTCATCTAGTGACTTAAATACTATACAATAAACTTCATTAAACATATGTACTCTGTGTACTCTTTCAGAAGCCCTTTCATTATTCTAATCTGACATCTTAGCTCTTTCTTATGCTAAATAGTTGTGTTAATGCACAGTAGCTCCAGATAAGGGAAACTGAAAAAGATACTAAACATTTTTGCAGGTTTAATACCATTTTTCATTTATTTCCTTCTCTGTTTGATAGCCTATCAACAACTTTATTTTTCTTGCTCTGATTGCCAATATGTTTATAAAATGACTTTTAGTTTCCCTATATGTCCTTTCTTCATGTCACACATAATTCTGTGTCTTGGCCTTTCCAGTTTTGTCCCTATTCCAATTAGTGTTATTTCATTTACACTAATTTGGTAATTTGACCTAGTTTCCACTTTCTGAGGGAGGGTTTTTTTTCCTCGGCCTTAGGCACTGAAGTCAAGGCTTCCTTAAAGGAGCTACTTCCACGGCTTCACAAGTATTGTGATGGTTTGTGCTTCTCCCTTAAATATAATTTCTAGGGGAAACTGCCACTGCTTGTAAATGTTTTTCCCTTAGATTTATTTGCAATGAGATCTGACTCATCAGCCCTACTAGTTTGTTCTCTTATAATTTATTGGGTTTATTATGATCTGCACTTTCTGTTCCTTGATGCAATAAATCACGTTATGTCCTCACTAAGCAGGTTAAAGAAAGTGAGAGTAAATCCCTTTCATATTTTCAACTACATTTTTTTCCAAGGGGCTTCCTGCTAGCTGCCTTCAAGGAACCACAGAGGGACCAAGCTTGGGATGAACCTCTGAAAAAGATTAGTCTAGGCTTCTGCTCAAGATAATGGAAAAACTGGATCAGATTGCTCAGTCCTTCAAGTTAGCAGACTTTTGAAATTCTCCAGGAAAACAGATTCAAGTTGATTCCACCGCCTCCCTGTGGAGCCTTTTTTCCTTAGTATAAACCACCTCTTCTCTAAATTACTGTTATTCCTTATAATGAGTTGAAATCATTTGCATTGCAGTTTGTGACAGCTGCTTGTTGTCCTTCCATTACACACTTCTGAAAGAGCCTGTTTTCTCTGTAATTCCTACAGGTAGCGGCAAACTGCACTTAGATCACAGAATCACAAAATGGCTTGAGTGGGAAGGGACCTTAAAGATCATCTAGTTCCAAACCCCCCTGCGGTGGGCAGGGACACGTTCCACTAGAACAGGTTGCCCAGAACCCCAACCAACCTGGCCTTGAACACTTCCAGGGATGAGGCATTCATAACTTCTCTGGGTAATCTGTTCCAATGCCTCACTACCCTCACAATAAAGTGTCTCTTGTATCTATATCTACCCTGATGAGCAGGTTGTTACAGGCCTGGACCAAGGTTCGCCTCCTGCAGAACTGCAACACGGTGGTCACTCCTGTGGGTATCAGTGCATGGGCTTACACCAATCCAGGTACAGGACGCTGTGTTTAATGGTGTGAGACCCTGTGGCTTTGTTCCCATGGCCTGCTGCGGCCCTAAGAGTTGCAAATCTGAAGGATGACTCTGCACCCCAGCCTGTCAGCTGCCTTCCCTCCACTTCGGTAACCTACTTTACAGGCAAACTACCAAACGTTCCTGCATAAAAACACTGAACATTGTACATTTCTGAATTCAGCTTAAAAGAGAAATTGGGATATTGCAAACTATCTACTCATAATACTGCTCTTAAAATACTTTGAAAATTTCATCCAGGCAACTGCAATATGTGCCAGTGGCTAGTATGTTAAAGATCCATCGCCAAAAATGCTGCTGCTGTGGCAAAGAGAGACTTAACTTTCTAACTTTAATCTGAAACCTAAACCAGTAGTAAACCAGCAGAAAGAACACCTTACTATTGAAATATCTTTGTTAAAACATAATCTCTATGACATAATCTCGCATAAAGGATGTATAACTGAGACATTGATACCTAAACCGCAAAATTATCTTTTCAAAAACAGGATATTTTATATTGTTCATAATAAAAATGGAGTTTTTTTCTTTGTAAAACTGAATACTCACTTCAGCACTAGAACCAAAATAAAGGGTCTATAAGGCCATGATATAACTGGGTTTTAGGAAGCATCATGTGAAGTTATTTTTTCCTCAACCATGTACAATTTCAGATATTTTGCAAGGATTTTGCAAATCACTGGAAATTAATAAATAATGGAAGTCAAAATAAATGACTGGGGATGAGAGTGGATGCAGCAACCTGAAGACAGCCTGGGAGGCTGCTTAACTCTCTGTCTGGACATGGTGCATCTCAGAGGCTCTCTACCCTGCCACCACTACCAGCCATCAGACTGTGCAATCCAGTATCTCCACAGACAAAATAATTGTCAGACACCTTTGGATACAGCAACATTAATCGATTTCATCAGTTTTAAGTCACACATTTCCACTGCAGCTCATAAAGCTCAAATCAAGACAGAAGCCTCCCAAGGCAGCAAGAAATTGTCCTTTGAACTACATCTGCTCTCTCCCTCCTTTTTTCATGAAGGCTTCCACAGCACACTGTAGAGAGGTCCTCAGAATTTGCTAAATGCAACAATCCAGATGGTTTGGTTTTTATCTGTTGTACAGGGGCTTTAAAATATCGGTAAACTAATTTTTCAAGAGAAACAATGAAGACATTACAAATAGAATTCAGCCATCCCTTAAAGATACCAAGAAGCATGGCATACATTTACCTTCAGATGTTCCTCTGGTATTTTCTTCTTTGTTTACATGGAGGTTTAACTCTTGAATGCAAAAGAAAGTGATTTGGGAAGGTAAAAATTCCTTTTTGCACATAGCAACTCCTGACATTTGTCAAAGCTTTCTCGGGTTTAATAATAAGAATTCATTAAAATGTTTAAAAGAATCCATATCCAACTTCTAACTCTCAGCAGTACCTACTCAATCTATAGCTAGCTCATTTAACCTCAAACACACTTTAGAAACATTGCTAAGTAAGAAGGAAGCAATTTCGCCAGATGTTAATCAAAAATTTTTATTGGAAAAAAAACAGAGAAGAAAATAAAGGTGGCAAAGTACTTTTTTCTTTTTGATCCTTTTTTTTTTTTCAAGCTTTATTCAGCTGCATAAGGCAAATGCAATAATAAAGGCTAATTTCCTGTGGCAATCGTCTTCAAAGGGAATTTAAATTAATGCACGTATTCTGGAGCCATACTGATAAAAAAGGTTCAAACCATCCCCATTATTTCAAATAACATTGAAAAACTATACCCAAGGATGGTTTTCAACTTATTTCTAGCCATTCATTTTGGATTACATTAAAATAAGTTACTTCAAGTATTACTATCCTTTATATCGATATGATTACTAACTTCAGTGAAAGGTTTAATATCAACATATATATAATTACTGGAAATGTTTCCGTTTATATTAAAAAATGAAAATGTAAAATCAGCAACAACTGCCTCAACTAAATCAAAAGATTCTTCCTACAAGCCACATATAAATGTTCTGGTTTGTTGAAGCTACATTTCTTTCATAGCAAAAACTGAGTCATTCAGCTTCATTTCTAAAATTATCCTTATCAATTTTGCTGACTGTCTTTACACAGGGCTTATATGTAGTTTGAAGGGATCTCTTCTGAAAGCACCTAATCCTTTGTAAAGGTAAAGATTAATTAAAATCAGAAAAGCAGAAATTTATATCATATTAATTATTTCAGTCTTTTACTTAATGTGTGACATCTCTGTACATATTGACTTTGCATTCTAACAGTGTTTCAGTTAAGTTACTGATGTGTTTTGTACACTATGATTTCCCTATACAGTCAAAGAGATAAAATACAAAGTTTATTTCTAATTTCTAGAACAAATAACTTTTATTTTGAATTAATGTGACTCTAAGAAATTAATGTAATAATGTCTTTGGAAAAGATTTAGCAATGGATCTTAATAAAATGTGTAAGAAAAGAAACCTGGAGCTAAGGATTCTCTGTCCACTTTCAAGAGAAGTAAGAAAACATGCCAAAGCTCTCAAGTTATTCATATGTATATTTTGACACTGTGAGAAGTCAAAAGTCTATTCATAGCAAATTTTATTTCTTTTTAAATAGGGTCAGAGATAAAAGGAAGAATAAGGCAATATTCTAGGTAACATCTGAAAAGTCATGGGAAGAAAGAGAGAGAGGTATCCAGACACATGTAAGTCTTCAGACACAAGGCTCAGAGATATGATGCAGAACTATTGGGAACAACTGACCCTGCTCAAGACCTAGCATCTGGAAATCAGTAGAAAACACAGGACATCACAAAGAGATCTAGTGTCTACATGGGAAAGTGAGTGTAGGCCCAGATGGTGCAAAACACATTGAAAAACAACGCATGAAATGTTGCTGATGACTCTTTATTGAGCTGTGGAAGATGGGCAATCATAACTTCAGAAGTTTGCCCAGGACCCAGCTTCATTCAGCAGAATGGTACTGAAGAGACTTTGCTTAGAGTGCTCACAGGGCACAGCATGACTCTGTGGAACCTTCTAAAAAAATTGCGCAGACAACCAGAATGTCACATGAACCTGGTGATCCAAAAGCGTCTACTGATATAGTCCTAAGTGTACTAAAAAAGCTGGGGGGAGGGGGGGGGGGTGGATGGGATGTCAAATGCACGAGTGACAGCACATTGGAAACTTAAAAGCATGATAGAAAGGGTCTGAGGATTTATAATGGCTCCCTAAGTGCATGAGTCATCACTACCTGTATGCCAGTGCAGCAGAAAAAAAGCTGTATCACTTTGGATTTGTTAGCTAACAAATATTTCATACGAGGCACTGGAAATATTTACTTTCTTCTACTTAGCACTAGTGAACCTTTTCCAGTGTTTTAGGGCAAGTTAATCTAGACAAACTGAAAAGCCCAAATGAAAACAAGACACTAAAGATCAAAACATGCAATTTTAATGAAGAAAGCCAAAAGCCCACAAGGTACATCTGAGAGGAAGTGGCAGTGGGAAGGAGCAAAGAGACAGGTACTTGACTAGAGAAGGCAGAAGCTGAAGTAGAAAACACCACGATCAATTGTTCCTTGTGGCCATGGCAGATAAGAGAGATTATCTTAATTTTCAGCAAAGAAGATTTATGTTTGATCTCAGGAAAAGCTTTCTCATTTTATGAACAGAATATACACCAGCATCTGTCACATATGGACATACTTGATCCTGCTTTCAGTACAGATGATGAATTAGATGATCTCTTCAAGACAGTTTGAGCTTTACATTTCTGTGATTTAACAATCTCAGCTGTCTGAGAAACTTATGAGTTGTCTTACTAATATTTGCTTATAAACAATAGCTTCTACTGCAAAATAGCCATGAAAGCAAATTGTACGATACCAATTAATAGGTACTAATAACAAAATGTTCATGAATTATGAATGGAGAGTTTACTGTTCTTTATCTCATTTCTAGTCCTGTGAGCCATTCAGCCTTATGCCTGTCTGGATGCATCCAGGATTTCCATCGACAAACATTGTCAGTACTGCCATCATAAAAGCTCGACACATGATTTAAAAAAATAACACCATTACAAAGTTTATTATGGAAGATTAATAAACTATGGTTACCTCGTCATTGGAGTTCCACATAATTTCCAATGTGTTTTATTTCTTTATTACTGCAATAGGGTTTTTTTCAGTACAGGATTTCTGCAGAAGCATCTTAAACATTAGAACAGTATCAAATAAACCCCATAAATTTCCTATTTCTCTAAGAGAAAGAAGATGGGGGATTTAGAGCAGTGCAGTTTCTTGAATTTAGTGGGAACAGCAGCTGAGGTGAGTGCCTGATAGAGGTAAGTTTTTTAGGACTTACTAGCGTAAATCAGGCATGGTTTTGATTGGCATGTTTCTTGACAACACACAGTGGAGTAGCTTCAGAAAAAAAGCCACAGAAAGCTTTTGAAGGCCAAGACTTACATAGTATAAGTTAACTCCATATTAAGGTTAAGTGAACAGGTTATGTCAAGTGCCACTGAACTAGAGACTGTATTATAACCAAGGCTGGATGCATACATGCTGGCAAGTTCTGCTTTCTGTCCTTAAAATCCATTTTCTAGTCCTTCTGTAGATTGGTGTCAACTAAGTAGACTCTCTTCTTCTTTCTCTTTGGAGTCGCGTATGTATTGACTCTTCTTCTCATGTGTGGTCTCAGAAGAGAAATAATAATGAAAAAGTCCCCCTGCTAAAATATCTGTCTTTCTGGGGCTAAATACTCTTTCTCTGTTGCCTGGCCCCGATTTTCCTCCTGACAGTGTTTCTGTGCTTCCCAGGTGTTGTTGCTTGCCATCACGCCAGCACCTGCCGAGCACCAGTTCCAGCACTACCACTGTCCCTGCTCTCCTGAGAAACAGTCATTGGTATAGATAACACTCTTCTGCCAGCGGATCAGCACATTTCCTCTGCAATAAGCTAAATTTATTTCTGAAATTCACACCCATATGGAAAGGAGAGTATGTAATAGCCATTTTACTGCCCACAGCCAGCAGCTAATTGCACAAGTATACATGCAAAGCATATATATCCACCAGTAAAATATGTTAAAATATGTATGCTTTATTGCTATTTCCCAAAACATTTTGAGAATTAGAGTAATAAGCATAAAATAAATTATATATTTTCGTCATATCAGGCAAAATTAAGGTCTGCCTTCTAACATATTCGTCATCTTCTTTCAGGAGGAAAGCCTATTCATTTCAGTAAAATGGCCTGAGAATTAAGGCAGTATTCATTTAAAGCAGCGGAAGTATTCAGCTGTTAATAAAACCAACAAGCTTTTATCACTGAGATCAGATGCCTCTTTCAATCCTTAAACCAATTTACTGTCAGGCCATATACAAGCAAGATCCATGCTAGAACCTTCACAAACCAAGGGAAGAAATCCACAGCTACATGCAAATGATTATTAGGAAGTACATCTGACTCTATAAAAACTGTTTAGTCTTTGATTGGAGTTGGACGACGGGATGAAAATTATTCCAAAGCAGGTACATTTTTCATTCACTAGCTGAGACTGCATGAAGAAAATATTATTTGTATCCTGTTCATTAATGACATAAACAAAAAATTACAAGTAAATAGGTATTTAATATCCTATAAATTTCTCCATCAGAGAGCACCAGCCTTTTAATTTCAGTTCTCATAGTTTCATGGCTGCATATTTCTGTTTGCATTAAGGATTTGGGGAATGCTCTGTTTAGCAAGAGTAAGTGTCCTACAATGATTTCTAGGTAAACAATACTGCTAAAATGTTGTACTTTTCATAATCTATGATAATTGTTCAATTTGGAACTTAATAAATCCACCTTTCCTATTTGTAATTATTCACCACAAAAAAAAAAATCTTTTTTTATCTCTTGGTTATTACTCTGTAATCCATTTAGCAGAACTATTTGGATTATATAATGATACACTATATTCTGAAATGTGACCAAATTTATATAATAAAGGGGATCTGAATAACCTCTAAAAGCTACTTTCATACAGTATTGTTTTGCATTTTACAGGTTCTACGCAAATATTTCCCCAAACAATGTGCAAAGCATATACAGTTATTGCAGCCATCAGAACGTTACATTAATCATGAGTAAAACCACGCTATTAGAAACCATTGTTTACCCTTTTAGACTTTGTCTTGCTCTATCATAATCTTGCATTTTTATTATAAACATAAGCTTAATAATCAGTTCTCTCTTGTACAGCTTTCTGATTGTGACTAGTATGTTATTTTTTATTTCAACAATAATCCGTTGTAAAGGAACAGTTAGCTGCAATCTCATTTTATATCTACTTTAAATTTATATATATATTTATATATATATATATCTTTTTTAGAAGACTTCCAATTTGTTAGTTTTTCTCTGGTTTCTTACTTGGACTGAAAACTTATCTGAGATGCATTATAAATGTTTCCTAGGTTAACTGGATCCTAGATATACATCTGCCAAAAACCTGCTGTGTCATAACTTATGCATACATATTTATGTATAGAATTTATGTTATAATTTATGTAAATTGCCAGAAATCCACCAGCAGTAAAAGCAACATGCAAATAAAAGATAGATAGATGATAGATAGACAGACAGACAGACAGACAGACAGACAGACAGACAGACAGATAGATAGATAGATAGATAGATAGATAGATAGATAGATAGATATGCAGATATGCAGAAAGATATGCAGATAGATATGCAGATAGATATGCAGATAGATATGCAGACAGAGAGACAGATGCTTGAACACAACTCAAATGAACAGAGCTATAGACAGACACGAGGTAAAAGTACCAATTATCACGGAAAATGCAATGGCCAGTGCAAGTAAGCTGCCACAGTAGTCACACAAGGTCCACAAGTCATACAAGAAGTAGAACGGTTTTCCACCACACTGCTGCAACAATCTGCCCGGGGAGACCAGCAGTGAAGAACTAAGGCTTGTAAGATGGGACACAAAATTGACCCACTGAAGTCCTTAGATTCAGGGTGATGGTATGGCCATGTGCTGCTACACAATCATGTACAATGATACTAACTCATGTTGGGTCAGCAAGGGTGCAGCCTGGTGTGGCAAATCACCATTCTGTGATTCCATGACTGTGAAAAGATCCTCATTGCGGCCCCAGAATGCAGTCTCAGTCTTTTCAACAAGTGGTAGTTAAAAATCAAGTCGGTAGAAGTGTTTTTGGTAAGGATCAGTGTTGCAGGTCTACACAGATCAAGTGGAGCAATCTGGGATCCTACTAAAAATGTTGGAGCAAATGGTCTTTTGAGTTCCCTTCCAACCTGTGCTGTAGTATTAATCTGTGATTTTAAAGAGACAAAATCAAATATAAGCCATTAATATCAGTTTTTAATTAGATACTTATGGTCCTTCCCAACCCAGAAGCTTGTCATATGCCAACCAGAAAGCCAAGGAATGTCCAAAGGCAGTAGAAAAGTAAGACTCCACATTAATCTATTACCCTCTTTTTCCAAAAGCTGACACATCACAGCCTGACAAGGAAACTAATGCCTCTGTCAGCACTACAACCATTTTTCTTGGCTTGGAAATAGCTCCTTAAAGATGAATAGCTCAGTATGATTTGGATAGCAAAGCAAGCCATGTGGAAGAAGTAATGCTGCTACTTTCTGTTCTTCATTGCACAAAAAGGCCTCTTGCCATTGAATAAATCTTAATTAAAACATGTAGCTAGTTCTAATGAGTCAAGGAGCAGTAAGCCAAATCCAAAGTGCTGAGATATAGAGGAATTGTTTTGATAACCTCTGTGGCTTTTGATTTATACCCTGGTTATCCTGTAAATCCAGGAAGGCCTGGGAGAAGCTATGATTTTTTTTTCTTTCCCCTGCAGAAGGGGTTCTGACTATTCTTGATAGACTAGAAATACTCCACAAATCATCATCATGGCTAGGCTTTGCAAACGAAGATACGGAAAGGGCTCTACCCACACTTGCTGCGAGCACGCTGGTGGCTAAAAAGGCCGATGCAGGACAGGTGAGTCCGGTTGCAAAAGGCACAGTGGAAAGTCTCCTTAGGTGGTATTGGCGAGACACAGTTCTATCTGCGTTATCTTTTCTCCTCGAGACAGATTCTGTGTGCATTCTCAAAGGAGGCGGCAGCATTATGGATGGTGTCTCTCGAGTGGAGGCCAGGGTGGACCACTGATGGCAGTCAATATGAACAAAACTGAGATGTTGTTTCAGGGAGACCTTGTATCTCCTCTTTGGGGCTTCTCAGTTGTGGCAGCTGGTGGCGAGCTCACCATAGAGCACAGTCTTAGGGTGGTGGTGATCCTTCATTCTGGAGATGTGCTCTGCCCAGCCTAGCTGCGTCCTTAGCAGTGTGGCCTCAATACTGGTGACCCCTGCCTGTTCAAGGACAGTAACATTAGTCATGTAGTCAGTCCAGTGGATGTTTAGAATTGTATGGAGGCAGCGCTGATGGAAGCTTCCATCTATAAAGAACACTTGATCATTAACACTTGATCATTAACATATATGTGGCTTTACCATAACTTCATAACTAGCCAGAAGATATTTTGAAAATGTCATTGTCAACTTAGAACACAAAAGTCAACTCAAAAATTTGTTGAAGAAATTTCCAATTGTTGGGACATTTCTACTAAACTAAACCAACTTTAAAAACACAGCCTCTTTGGTATCTACATGATTGGCTTTGCCAATAAGTAATAGCTTTCCTAGACATGTTTCAGTTCACACTCCCTGTTTGAAGGGTATAATTGCTACCTTCTGTAAAATCAGATGGTATCACCAAATTTAATTTGTTGAATTTGATTCAAACTTTCTATTTTAAATAATTCCATATTTAAATCACTTTTTCTCTCAAAAAAGTGTGGGAAAAGAAAATAGGGTTAAAATTTTTAAATTCAAAGTTAAATGTAATTTCCTCTGAATATATTTGATACATGGCCATAAACTTTCAGAAGAATCATATAAACTCTGCTAATTTGTTTACATTCATACTGGATTTAACTTGACATATAAATGCCTGGAAATCAGGAGCTCGAAATGTTTTACATATTCCGGGAAACAGTCTGGATCTTAGTTTAGTTCCCTAACCAGTTTACTAACTAGTACTTCTGCATCACCAAAATCATTTCAATTTCATTTAATAATCACTTCCCTTTGCATTCCAATCACATTTAAAATATTTTGCCAAGTAGGCTGACATTGGAATTAAAATATTATAGCTTTACGTTATTCTGTCATTAAACGCAGAATCTGCTCAACGCAATCAATCCTCCCATAAACAAGTTGAAAACTGACTTTTAGAAGCACTCATCTTTAAACAGACTTTTTAGTAAGAAGTATCTCCTTAAATTATACAAAAATATAGGTTATGCATGCATATTTGCCTCTATTTATGCAAAATATAATTTAGCATTAACAAAGTGTTGTGTTTTCACCAGTGTAAAATGACAGAATTTCTCAATGGGAATTTATCTGTCCCAATGTTTATAGTATAGACATCTACCTCTAAGAAATTCATCCCAGACACATTTTCTTATCATAGAAGTAGGAATCTCATCCTAATGCTGACCAGACTAACAGTATTTGAGAGGTGTTTATTTGTTCCCATTAAATGTCATTTACAGTTACTGCACTGTTCATCTCTGATACAGCCACCCACAGTCGTGAGAAGAGTTCCTTTCAGGTCCCTGTTACTTCCTCATCATTACTCCTTAGCCAACAGAAGCTGAACTTCTGGCAAAGACAAGAGCATTGTATAAACTAATACAATGGGAATCTTTTATGAAAACAGAATTTAAAATATAACCCACTTATGAATTTATAATAAGAAAAATCAAGGCTTGGACTTATGATAGTGCCCAGAGGATTTTTATCCCTGATAAAAATGTTTATATTGCCTGAGGATTTCAGACCTTTTGTTGATAGCTTTACAATGTAGAATATAAAATGGGTAACAAAGCAATTCACCAAACAACAGTTAATAGACTCTGTATTTTCAGCGGCAAAAGGAAAATAGATACACCAGGAAGTGCATCACTAATTCACAAAAATTAAATTCAACAAGAGAGTTCTTTGTGGACAAGGAGGCATAGGAATTACCCTCAGGGGATACAATTTAGGTGGATCGGCAAACAGATGCTAAATTTCACCAATCTCCTTCTTTCTATAGGGTCTATCAACCAGGAAAAGTGCAAGTTGCATTTTTATTCTCCTTCAAACCTCCTTGCATCAAAGGACCTCACAGTGCAGCACACTGGGGAAGTCCAAGGATTCTCTGCAGTGCTGGTTTTTCATAAGCAAAAAAGACTAAGTCATAACAGTAACTAATTTCAGAATATTGTCTTTGGAGAACTTCTTGTGAAACATATACAGTACACTGGAGGAAGTGTAGTGAAGAAATGGGATGAAATGGTTGTTCACAAGTGAACTTTTTTTCTCATCTGTGCTTATAAAACGTAATTAAACCCAGCTTATCTTACAAAACATCATCATTGATAATGTTTCCCATTTCACTTCTGCCAGAAGTTGTTTGACTATAGGCTTTTAGTACACAAAAATGACCACATCACTAGATTTTATTACCCTACTTAAACCCCTGTGACAAAAGATGAAGGCAATCCTTACAAGAAGCATTAAGAGCAAAATTATGTTCAAGAAGTGAGGAGGGATTATAAACAGATAACCTTGTAAAGCTATTGATGGGAAAATCCTGCTTGTGTGAAAAGTAAATGACCAAAATTCCCTGTATTATGTCTTGAGAGTATTTCTATGTCACTATATTTTGTTTTGGTTTTCTTAAGTTGCATACTTTTCGAGGCATTTATGACAGTGCATTATCAGACATAATCACAGTAGTTTCTGGATAAGAATAAATGTTTACTGGTTAAAAAAATTAGTACAGAAAATCCGAAGTTGTTGGAGTCATAAGACAATGACACAATAGGTCCACTATAAATAAAACTTGTATTCCTTGGTAATATGGTATACCTAGAGCAATTTGAATGCCAGAGATTTAAATACAAGGTTTCAAATCAAAACAAATTGTAGATTGTACTCACACAACATAAGAATTTCAGTGGAATTCAGAGACATTGAAGACTGAAATTTAAGATTAAATGACAAACTAAACACGTATATCAAGCATGATACTGCATCTAAGACAGCAAATATGACTTTTGACTGTATTAAGACATTTATAACATTACTGAAATGTTAAATTAATTCTGATACATTTTTGAAAGTAACTCAGATTTTGGTGGGGGGTTGATGGGAGTTTGTTTGCTTGCTTGCTTTTGGTCTTGGTTGTTTTAATTCAAAAGATTGCAGCAGTAGGTTTTAAGTCCAAAAGTTTAAAGCACTGTCAAAAGAAATAATTAATAATAATCTTCCACTGCCAGATGGGTAACAATACTATCAAAGCAACATCACACTCCTCTGTCAATGTGAACCTGACTTATGACTCCCCCCAAGCTGTGAGGCAGAGCTCATGAGTACTACCATTAGGGATATGACTTGTTATGTTTTTGAGAATCCAATATGGTTATTGTCTTAATTAAGCAGCAGATTTTCAAAGATACTCTAAGACCCATCAGTGAACAGAGGTCTGAATTGGCCTTTGATTTCTGGTAATTCTGGTTGAGGAGAACTACAAATATTAAGAAACAGACAAGAGACTTTATTAATGGATAAAATGAACATTTACAAACACTATTTGTAATTCTTTGGAGTTTTTAAATTTTTTTTCTTAATTTCGGCATCTGCTTCAGTATTTCATAAGAATCCTTTGTTGCTCCATGATTAAAGAACCCAAAATTTCCCTTTCACTTCCTAATTGCTAATGAGCATAATCTAGGGATATAGGGATGGGCAGGAAGGCACAGGAGAGTATAAATGTAAGAGTAGGTCTGCCCACACACGGGATGTACGTATCATGATGATTTCCCTTTTCCTTCCATTCTTGCACATAGTATGTCACCACTCATCTCACTCAGAAATTTCCCTCTCTTTTCTTTAGCTCATCAAGCCTTACTTACACCACTTTCTCACTTCAAAAGAAGTAGATAAAAAATTAGGTAGAGATAAAAGAATAAACAGAAAAAGTATTAATTCTGGACAGAAGAACATTTTTCAAACAACTACAGGGAACAGAGGGAAGAATGGCACAAAAAGGAAAATATTGCTTCTGACTGTATTTGGTGTAGGTCCCAAGGTTTGGGCAGATATGAGAGGCTGCAGAGCTGGCCTCTGTGGCAAGAGGACAGGGTTGGCATCTGGCTGCTGGCTAAGGTTAATCCACCAGCTCATGCATAGTCAGGGTCACCTACTAATGTCACAATCCGTAAAATATCCCGAAGCCTCTAAAAAATTCAAAGAAAAAAGATTTAACAATGTTAACCTGAATTCTGCACTCTTTAATAATGGGGCCAGAACATTTCCACCACAGATGTTGCAGATTGGTATAGAAAAATCATGAGACAGGAAACCATTATGCAAAATCAAGTGGAGTATATTAGACACAAGTTAAAAGAAAGTCACTTAAATATGGTTTCCACTTTTTCTTTGAATCTAATACTCGTCAGACAACCCTTGCAAACTTCATCACTTCTCCTCTGTACAAAAGTATGTTTCCTAAACTGCTTTTTTTTAAAGATGTTGTTATTGCATTGATCTCAATCATTCACAATTTTGTTTTCAATCACCATTTAAAAATGTCACCCATTTTTATCAGTGATACGGAATCAGTTCTTCACTAATATACATTTAGGTGTATAAATATGAACAAGTTCTCCCTATTATAAATGGAGGCATGTACCGAACTGATTCCTTTAATACAGGCATGTAAAGTATTTTGAGAATCTGTGCAGTATCCTTAACACATGCATGGAGACCATACAACACAAAGACCTGTAAGCTTCATTGGTATTTAATAGTTTCCCATCAGTGGGATGCACTAGGCTACCTCAACTAGCATTCAGGATAAAAATTCTGCTCCAGATGTTCTTAAGACACAGGGGAATCTGGCTTTATTGCTTCGATCTCCATCTGGGCCTCACCACATTCACTAGTCCTACATGTCTGCCTCAGATGAGCCAGGACAGCTCAAATAGCATTAGACACCTAAACTGAGGGAACTGAGCCCAATTCTACTCTTGTTCACAAAGTTCACTTGCAGACACTTGTATTTGGGTGACAATAACTTGAAGCATTAGGCTTCCACTACGATCTTGATACATCATTCACAACACTGACAACCTCCTTCAACCAATTCCCCACTACTCATTATATTTGCACTAACTACTGTGAAGGGAAGATGGAGGTTTAGACTGGATATTAGGAAAAACTTTTTTACAGAGAGAGTGCTTTCCCACTGGAATGGCCTGCCCAGGAAGGTGGTGGAGTCCCTGGATGTGTTTAAGAAGGTGTTGGATGATGTACTTAGTGACATGATTTAGATGATGGGATGGTATTGGGTAATAGGCTGGTAATAGGTTGGTAATAGATTGGACTTGATGATCTCTAGGGTCTTTAACAACCTTGTTAATTCTGTGTGATTCTGTGTATGTGATGGAGAACCAACAAAGCATATGCTACAAATTCAAAAACTTGACATACAACATAAGTAATCTCAATGTTACTTAGGTGCACTCTTGTAGAACTATGCCTGTTCCCAGTAACTACCAGTAGTGCAGTGTTAGATTATTTTGTGGCATATCAGCAAGCATCTTCCGCAAGCTGAAGTCAGAATTACTTTAATTCATCATTTTCCGATGTTAAAAAATACACTACTATATTGCATGAAAATTTAAAGTAATTTAAAACAAAAGCTAAAAGTGCCCTTTGAAATCTTAACTCTGGAGTAGACTTTTGGACTGCTAATGTACACTTCCTAAGAATTGCAAATCAGTGTCACCACTATATAAAATACAGCTCACCAGCTCAAAACTGAGAAGGAGAAACAATATCTCAAAAACTTTTCATTGCAATAAAGTCTTAAGATACTTTTCCAAACCAGCCAGCTATTTGGAATCACTCACACTTTTAGATAAATTTTCTTGCTCATTTATTATTGGTTTAGTTTCTAGTCAACATATTTTTGGTGAACAGTTAGAGTTGTCTGTTGTAAAACAATTTAAACCCTGATAATTATATGGAGAGCAAAATGGTACACAGATACAACAAGAAAGCAGGAAAACAAAGTTGCAGGAAAAAGACTGTGGCAGGTGGAAGTGCAGACAGAAGTGATGACCTGAAGCGAGTATGGTGGAAAGACAAGACATGGAACGAACAGCAACCAATGGAAATGAAAGAAAACTGTGAGAGAAACCTGTGATGGCAAAAATTTCAAAGTTCGGCAGAAAGCGTGTATTTCACCGGAATAGATGCATCTGTCCTACCCATAGCATCTGACTAGCTGAAAAACTGGCAGTGGCTAGAATGACAACTGAAAAATGGCTGAGAACCCAGTAAACCAAACACAGCTGAAATTCTTGAAGATGGATTACAACAGCATGCAAAAATGTTACTGGGTGTATGAATAACAAATACAAGAAATCTTGACAGAAACTTTGCAAATACAAGGCAATTTCTTTATCATATCATTGTCTGTGAATTACATTTGCAACTCTACTTGTAATAAAACATTCCAAGAGATGTAAGCTATAGTACCAAAGGAAGCAGGGATAAGAGATGGAAAAATGAATCCTTCCTACAGAAAGATGTAGGTCCTTTTTTTCTATAGGTATATGTTTTTATTATCTCTCTCCTTGATACATTTGAAGGTGCACCACATTGCTATGAATTTACTGATTTCAGCTAGCATAGGCACTTTGTAGTGGAAGTAATGACCCTGATAAACGTTTGGAGAATTAGTCATAGAGTCATAGAATCACTTAGGTTTGAATAGACTTTTAAGATCACTGAATCGAACTCTTAACACAGTACTCCCAAGTCTACCACTAAGTTATATCCCTAAGTGCCACATCTACATGTATTTAATACCTCCAGGGAGATTATTTAAAAGTCACATTTTCTAAGCCAGCTACTTCATGTTAAAACAATCAAAGGTAGATTCTTCAGAGGTCAATATATTTAAATTCAATGTTACTGTTGATGTTTAATTAAATAAGAATGTTATCAAGCTAACTAATATCCTGAATATTAATAATTTTAAAAACTTTAATAGGTTATTCGAAACTTAAAGATATATTATTTAGTTGTTCTGTAACTGTACATGGAGTTAATTTAAATCCTGAAATACAGAATTCAGTTCGATAATGTTAATTTTTCCATCATTTACATTCTCTTTCTGTACTGATACCAGAAAAAAAAAATAACTTTAGAATACTTCTATCGGTAATTTCTGAAAATGAAGGAAGCAGAAGGAAAATATTTTCTCATTGCAAAACAAGAGAAGTGAATTAGTCACCAACAATACTGAAAAAGCAGAAGTTCTCATCATTTTTCTTCAGCTCTGCCATTACCAGCTGTGTTGGGCCCCCAAACCTTGCAAACAAAAATACAGGTTGATGGAAACACAGATCCACTATCAGTGAAGGAAGAATCGGTTTGTGAACTGTTATGGGACCTTGATCCCGAGAAATTGATGGGCCCTGACAGCAGTGTTCAACAGTTTTACAATTGGAATAATCAGGCATTGGAATAATCTCCTCAGGGAAGTGGTGGATTCCCCACCACTGAACACTTAAAAGCTTCAGCTAAACAGAGTGCTGAACAGGTCAAGATTTTGCTTTTGCCAAGAAAGGTTGGATCAGATGACCCTTGACGTCTATTCCAACCTGTATTCTATTATTCTACAATTTTGTAAAATTTAAAAAATAAAAAAATCTAGGTAGAAAAAAAATTATTTTACCTAAATAAAATTTATTATAATGGATCTCTGAATTCATAAATTGTTTTCTTTTGGCAAAGAAAAAGTACTAAAACACTTTGTCTTCTTTTTATTTTTCTAAATATAGTGTAAGGCATGGAGACTTAAATTTAATTCATTTGGTTCTACCTGCTCAAAATAAAGAGATGCTTATATCCATTGTAGCAAAGAACTGATTCAAAGCACACAGTTAAAAATTAATATGTTAATCACAGATTATATGGCCATAAAGATCATAGTGATCCTCTAATCTGACCTGCTGTTTTATAAAGGACAGTGGATTACTGTGACTTTATTTTAGTTCTTTATTCATGTGCTTCCAAATGCTTTTTTTCAGGGTTTAGAAATTCTTTTCTTCCTCAAGTGGAAATTGTTTAGAAGATATTTAAGATAGGCTGCGTTTCCTTCTAAGTACAGAGCAGCCACTTGTAAAGAAAAGCATTAGAAACGAAAATAGTATCATTAGTATCAATCGGAACAAACTCATGATGGCTCATTGTGTCTCACTTTGATATTTGAAGTGCCTTTCCATATGAGATGCTATATATAGCAAGGTTTAGATGCTTATCAACATTTATAGCTTTTCCAAACACTCATATTTAAATTTCCAGATAAAAGCAGAGGATTATTGATGACCTTGAGTTATTCTGGTAATACTGGTTTTAAAATAATGTTGTTCAAAGGATATACAGGGCTTTCCTGGTTACAAAGGATGCTTTCTGTCAAAAGAGCCAAACTAAGATGATATACAATGCAAAGGTAGTAGGGTATTGTCAGTTCTGATAAGCCCACTGCATTGGCGTAGCACATAGCCATCATAAGTGAAATATCACAGAATCCCAGAATCAATAGGTGAATTATGAAATGTTCTCCAAAGAACTGCTAATCTTCATCTGGTCTTATGGGAAAGAAAGCTCAGCATGGGTGAGATAAGGAGCTCCAGCCCTCTCACTGTACCAGCAGTAATTTTAACTTTGATACTACACTAAGATTGAATTATACCGAACATACTTATGAATTAAGCATGTGTATTACTTATTCTATGTGGAAAGCAGTAGGGGGGTAGAAATAAATTATTAGAAATTGCTTTAGCTTTAGTTAAAAGTTGTATGCATACTGAGAGAGATATTCTACCAGTCATGATATCCAGAAATTTGTAACCCATCCTAGGATGAGAGTTACTCTGCAAATTAAAGGTGACTAATTTAGCTTCCTCCTCCAGAGGTTTTTTCCATCTGAGCTTTTATAGCAATCCAAAGCACTGCAATGAAGCTGATGCAGGTAGGACACCTGTAACCTTCTGCACTAGCATGTGTAAACCAGCACGGCATGTCGAATAGGACTACTGCAGCCAACTGAATCTGTGCTAATTTCGCTGTGGGCCAGTTGGCGCTCCCAGCCACGGTGACTGCTTTGCCTAAAACTATGTTTTCTATACAAGAAGCCTGAACTGCTGGCTCACACTCAAATGTTTAGATGCTGGTTCTGAAGCTGAATAAAGTCTTTATTGAATTTTCAATCCTGTGCTAGGAAGCAGAGCAGAAAACCAAACTACTCATGGCAGGGGAAGATGCCATATGCACAAGCACATGCAGAATCTGCCTCTTAGGGAGCAGCATTAGTACAAGGGCACTGCACAGGTTTAGTACATACACTAAAGTACTGGGAATTTGTAGATGACAGTAATCTTTAAAACAATTTGTGACATTTCTGTTTGTACTCAGTATGTTTATATTCCAGATGTTAGAAGATGCTTTTCAGGCTCACAGGAAAGTACAAGAAAGCTGCAGCTTTCATAGGAAAGCTGGGTGTGTTCAAACACTTTGTGAGCCCTCTAGTGGGCTTCAGTATCTTCTATATGACAAAGGCATACCAGCCTTATGGACTAGCCATCAAGAATCATCTTGGCCCTGCATTTTGGTGCACCATTTTGCTAAGTGTGATGGCATGAAATCCTGTGCGCAAGTCAAATATCCATTTCAACAAGCGTGTTTCATTGCAGTTGAGAAATTAGGAAAACCTGAGAAAAATCTAAGCAAGAAAACTCTAAGTCAAGAAAATGAGTGTTTATTTTTATATAACTAATCCAAATAAGAGGGAGTTCAGAGGTTAAATTCCTTCTATATCGTTCACAGTGACTGAAATTATGAAATCAAAGACTTTAATTTCCCTCCATTTACTTGAAGTAACAGAGATGCTGGCAGATCAGTGTTTTGCTGCCTAAGAGCATTAACTGGAGCCAACGACTCCTGTTACTGTACCACAAAATGAAAGCAGCTGAACTTACAGTTACAGATTTTTTTAATTGTTCTTGTTAAGAGGGCTTTTATCCTTTGTTTTGTTTTTTTGTTTGAAACCGCAAGACATAAATCATAAAGCAAGTAAAGCCAATGGGAGATAAAATAAGGAAAAAATATCAGAAGTGTGTTTATTTACCTTGCTACCACTCCAGGTAACACACTCCTCCCCCAGTGTCATTTCCTTTTAATCATGTTATGAAATCTGTTTTGTGTTGTTCAGGTCAAATTGAGTCTGAGGTAAAAATAAGCAGAAAGGTCAGCTAGGGATGGACAAGTGCAGAGTTGATACTTTCAGAGTAATTGGTTCTTAAAGCATGCAATCTAAATTCCTAGAAAATCAGTACAATCTCCAATAAATGTTTGTTTTTGATATAATTCAAAGTACTAAAAAAATATAAGGCATCAGTCTTGAAACTAGATTTTCTCCATTTTACTTGTTCACCTTTCACAGATAACATAATTTCAAGCAGTAACACCTATATGATACCAGGCTTGAAATCTTTTGAAAACAATATTTTTTCATGGTTGCAATTTATGCTTTGAAAAATAACATTTGGACACATTTACCAAAGAAGATGGGGAATTCTTTTTCTTTTTTTCTTAAATTGCACACATTAAAAGATACTGTTTAATTATATATTTAAAGTGTCTAGTCAGTTTGACTAAATAAAGTAAATCAAATGTAAACGAACATAGTTTAATTTTACAGCAATATAGTGATGCCTTAAGGGATATGCTTAATATTTTAGAGAATTCACTTTAGCTAGGTAGCTGGATAACTTGGAATATTAAGGGCCAGAAAGAAGAGCCTGTGTTCCTGTGTGTTTGCATTCTTGTGTGTAGATAAGTGGGGTTCAAGACAAAACACAGAGTTAGGCTTCCAGGCCTACGAGGGGCTGGACATAGGTGGGGTTAAGTAATAAAGGCCAATTCTGTTGTATGTTGGGGTAACATAGAGGTAAGATGGACTTCAGTTGGATAGTATGAGGGAGGAGTGCTTAGAATGTTATAAAAATGGGGAGAATGTTCTGATTTTCCTCTTTGGATCATCAGCCTTTGACCAGTAAAGCTGTTTCTCCCCTTTATTCAATATTTTCCTTAGGTATCCATTTAAACACAATTACTCAATTTTCAACCTTCAGCTGAAAGAAGAATTAGTCTTATTACAGGGGGGAAAAAATCCCAAAATGTTAGAAGCATGTGTAACAAAACCCCTACTATAAACATAAAAAATTTTAGTTTTAGTACAATTTCATTATTCAGACATTCTTATTTATAACTTGTTTACATTATTTGATCCCAAAACTTACAAGCTAAGAAAATATGAAAAATGTAAAAAGAATAGAGCAGAAAAAAGAAACCATGGAAGGATTAATGTTGCAATGAAGGATTTTATGAATTTTGTAATTAATTTGAAGAAAACAATTTCAGGTGAAAAGGATGGTGTAAAGGAAGAGGGGTTCTTTTTCCTTATAGATACTGTTCTAGGAGGACAGGCACAAAGAGATGAGGGAAGAATACTACTTTTGCCTAAAGGTGAGTATAGTTAAGATAAGTAAAGTACAGATAAACATCGGAAATACAAGAAAAATCCTTCAGGTCAGCTAAGATTAATCCCAGATCAGGTATGATGTAAAACCTAATCAAAGAATAACATACTCATTAAGGTTGAAAAAGCCCTCCAAGATCATCAAATCCAACAACAATATAGGGCATAACATTGAGAAATACTGAATTTATGGCCTAGGTTGCTAGGATTGTTTTAACAGGCTTGAGCTTCTCTGGCATGGATTGAAGAAGGGAGGATCTCACTAACCTTCTCTGCGATAGCCATATGCAAGTATAAGAATGGTAGAAAACCTCTACACTTAGACCTCTGGGACCTCCTTCATCAACCTCTTCTTCAGCAGCATGAGAAACCATTGCCTTTTTGCCTATGGCACAAAAAATATCTGTTATACTTGAACGTCATTAAAGTCTGAAACTGTGCTTGGCCAGAAAACTGCTGTATGAAGAGAACACTCCTTGGACTCTTATCTCTACCAGCTTGTACATGTACATCACAACTCAAATCACAACAATCATATTACCAGAAGTAACTGCAAAAATTGAAACAAAAGCATTTCCACATACTTCTTTTCATGAAGACAGTTAAGCTATTTGTATACTACTCTCACATTCCTCTCTGTTATTGCTGATGCAAAGCCCCATAGGATGACAGTCCTGCATCACTTTATCTCTCTCCAGAGTAGTGAAGGACTTCTCTGCATTTTTGCAGCACTTAATTACATCACTTAAGTCACTTTGCTCTAGAATAGCTTGTAGTGAAGTCCATAGGCCTGCCTGCAGGTGACACAAGACTTGTCTTTTTTCATTACTAAGGCTGCAAAAACTTACCCATATGTTCCTTTACTTCTTTCAGAAGACTTGTAGCATACAGTGACATAACTTCCTTCTAAAAAATTAATGTTGAATGATCCCTACTATTAAGTACTTCTTCAGAAATTTGTTTGCTTACTCACTTGTAGCAAAGCACAAACACATGCAATTTCACCAATATCAGTGTCCAGAGCTTTCCTTTAGAGGCCTGTTTCTGTATTTTTCTGTATCAGTACATTATTCATTTCATTTCTACTAGGTTTTTAACTGTTTCCACCAGGTCTCTTCGAATACTCTTAGTCACCTGGACAGACACTATAAATTATCCAAAACATGCAATACTTTGCCTTTTTTAAGCAAAAAAATTCATGGTTCTATCTGAATGGCTATATTTACATTTTTCTCTCTAAAAAAAAGAAAGTCCAAACAGAGCTTAAATATTCTTCTTTCTAAAGAGTCATGCAACCTATCTTTATGGAGGCTCCAGCTTCACCCTAGGGTCCAAATGGACTGAGAGAAAAAAAAAAAGAAAAAGCAGAAACAAAGGCATGAAGTTATTTTACTGTGCATAACATAAGTGATGACTGAGTAGCTGATTTTTCCAAGTATCTCATATTTCCACAAAACAGCAATATAGAATAATGAATGTTAAGGATGTGATCTAAAACAAAAATTATAACAATAAAAAAGATCACTAGTACTTAGAACATAGCAGTCCTTTTTTGTAAGCATAAAAGGAACTAGGATTCTGAAAAAAAAAAAAAAAGCCATAACTTGGTACAGGCACAGCTTTTTAATTGCACATGGCAGAAGTCAGTTACAACAGAAAAATTCTGAACTTGTGAAAAATTTAAAAAAGTTAATGTCTGATACTGAAACTGAAGAACAGTTTTTGATTACCTCTTATGAATACCAACTATCCATGTACTAAAACAATCCTCCCCACCACAGTACTATGAAAGACAAGCTGATGACCCATGACTGGGAACAGAGCAATTTATATACAGTGTGCTCAGCTCTACTGACAATCACGATGGGAATACCTTTAAACCAGGTGACCTGTAGCAATAGTAGTAAAGAAATGGCAACCATGAGATCAGCACTGGCAGGAAATCCCAGCAGATAGAGATCCCACTGGCCTCACACAGCACACATTGAAACACATGTCACCATATTTTACCTACGTTTAAAAGACTGAGGTTTGCATGACTCTTTTCACTGTTTATTTGGGGAACATGATGCTGAAAAGCAGTGCTGCAGAAAGGGACCTGAGGGTCCTGGCCGATGACAAGTTGATCAAGAGTCAGCAGTGCCCTGGCAGCCAGGAGTGCCAACCGTGACCGGGGCGGCATCAGGCAAAGCATCGCCAGATGATTGTCGCACTCTGCTCCACACTGGTGTGGCCACACCTCAAGTACTGTGTGCAGTTTTGAGTACCCCAATATAAGATATAAGGCTATTAAAAAATACCCAAAGCAGATGGCAAAAGGGCCTGAAAGGGAAGCCATCTGAGGTGTGGCTGAGGTTACTTGGTCCGTTCAGCCAAGCGAAGAGAAGACTGAGGGGAGGCTTCATTGCTGCCTACAGCTTCCTCACAAGACAAAGGAGAAGGGCAGGCACCGACCTGTTCTCTCTGGTGGCCAGTTCTTCACCCAGAGGCTGGTTGGACACTGGAACAGGCTCCCCAGTGAAGAGATCACAGCACCAAGCTTGGTAGTTCAAAGTGTTCGGACCTGCTCTCAGGAACATGGCATGATTCTTGGGGTTGTCCTGTGCAGGACTTCAATGACTCTTGTGGGTTCCTTCCAACCCAGGATATTCTATGATTTTATGAGTGAACAGCAAAAGATACCACATAAAAATACCTGGCAGCAGAAGCTGGCGCCTGCAAAGTGACAGGAAATCAGAAAAAAACCTTTTACTCAGGTACCAAATTTAAAAGCTAAAATTGACATCACCTTCTCCGAAGGGACTTAAGCAAACAACAGGATTATAAAAAAAATCACTGTACTTTATGGCCATCAGAACATCTCCAGAACTTCAGTCTTCTTAGTTTCTACTGATGTTGTTTATCTAATGGGTGCTTCTTCGTAGAAGTCACTAGGGACCTACAATAAGCATTGTCCACTCAACTAGAAAAATTGAGTGTCCCTGCTTTCAGCTTGTCTATTTCACCTCACAAATGTAGATGGCTGTGGTTACAGAGATATCATCAGTTCCCATAGCTCAGTTGACAAGAAAGAAGCAGTTATGAAGCTTTAGTGTCTTGATCTCCTGCCATCATCTGAGCATAAGAGAGTCAAGAAACATAGCTACAGATTTTTAAACCATGTGCTTGTCTTCAAGTATTTGCAAACTCGTGGAAAATTTAAATAGTATAGATAAGAGAGCATTTTAATCCAGGAATGACTGCATTTTCCAGATTAAAGGGAAACACTAGCACATCATTATCTTCTGCTACTACAAGAAAAATAGGACCTTTCCTTGGTTTTAAGAAATAAGATGACTTTTGTAAATGCTAAAGTTGGTAGCAAATAAAATGACAGGAAAACTAGCTAATTAGAATTCCACTGGCTTTTAAAGTTACCTTATCATGAGCTTCAAGGCCAACTGATATTTAAGATGTACTCATTTGTATGTGTGCAACTTTTAGATAACCAATACATAAAACTGCCTGAAAGAATGATATTCTATAATGAAATCTTACAGATCTTGCAGTTTTTTATCTGTTATATTACATCCTACAACAGAAAAGTAGGCACTGACTTTGACTTTGTCCTCTGTAATTCCTGTTTGTCATGTACCATGAACTCTGTTAAGTCTTCACACTTAAATTTTATGAAGAATGCTTATGGTTGGAGATTATAGGAGATTCTTCCTATATCTAATGAACACTTCAAATATTAAGACACTCCTAATTTCCCCCAAATTCTCGCTTTTAACAGAAATACTTTATAATGCCATCATCAGGTACAAAGAATGCAGTTTTATGTATCGAAACTGCAAGATCATGTCACATTATAATTGGTTATCAATGTAGTATTAGCATTTAACTATCAAATGCTGATTTTAATTGGAAAGCTAGTTAATCATCTGGAAACGTTTAAACAAGGTACCAGGCTCATAAAGACAAGAATGAGCTCTCCGAGAGTTTTTTTAAAGAAAAACAACCAAAATTTATTCAATAGTGACTGATTAAAACTTTATTCTACACAGTCTAACAATTATTTAAGTTGAAAAGACTGTATTTTACATTGGTTATAATACATAAAGCGTTAGGGAAAATTAAGCTTTTACTTCATCAATGTTTCTGCAACATGAGGTATCACTAAGGCTGAAAATTTTGAAAACTGTGAAAACCATTGCACAGTTCTAGATGCAGATTCTTCACATTAAATTCAATTATTCAGAATGTGCATACTAAGAAGAGTTCTAACTATGCTTTCAACTTTATTAATACAACTTCTTTCTGATATTTCTTCACAACTCTCACAGTAAGAAGTCTCTATCTCAGTTTTGCTGAGATACCAGTATTCTATCTTTCCATGTAGCTCTTTGCAGGCTGTCATTTTAAGTTAAATCCACCACTCTATCCCAAGACTAATTTTGGAGGGCAACTCTATATAAAGAAGAATTCATTTTATTACAGCAGTAGTATGCTATTTCAAAATCTGACAGTAAACATGTTTTCAGTGCACTGAAACTTAATTCCATCATTGCTGGTATCACATGGCCTTGTGAAGAGGAAAGAGAGATGCAAGAATAAAGACAATAATACTTTGGCTCTTGCATAATATTTTCCATGGCAAAATACTTTATGCAAGTGTATCTACTGCCTTCTTGCACTAGAGAACCCTCTTTGTGATCAGGAAAAGCAAGAAAAAGTCTGTGTACAAGTGATCACAGATCATCACATTCAACTCACCCAGCTCAGACATCTAAAATACGTCTAGCCAAAGCTAGTCATCAAGGAATTCTCTGCAGTTAGTGGAGAGTATCTTTAGCTCATGATTCATACTGAAATAAAACTGAAATCTTAGGTGTGATGAACCATACACACACTATATGTCTTTTTCTCTTCACTTCAACAACTATTTCAGAGTGGATGCTCACATTTTAGGTTACTCATTATGAAATTGGGCCCAGAAATATCAGGAGATGCCAACATGATGATAAAGTCACAAAAAAGCCTCAAAACAAACAAAACAACAAATAAAACCCCACAAATCAACCAAACAAAAAAAAACCCCAATAACAAAAATAGCAAAACACACCAAACCAAAACAAACCAAAATAAACTTTCTGCTAGGCGTTTGAACTCTCCTTGGAAAACACAGGAATCTGAAGACAAAGTGGTAAAAATTAATGGTAAAAAGATTACATTTGCTTGACTTGTGCTAAAAAAACACTGGTTTCTAAAGAGTTCAGGGAATTTTTAGTAAGTAAATTAATATTCTGCAAGAAAACAGCTGAGGAAAGGACGCAAAAAGCATTTCCATGTTCATTAAAAAAAATCTACCCTGTATTATCCTGAATACATTAAAAAGTTATATCCCAGATCCATGCTGGAGGACATGTGACTATTAAATACAAACTGTGCAATATTAGAGCCACCTATCTCTCTCATTCTCTCTCTCTCCAGCAGTTCTTAGAAACCAAGAAAGTTTTCCTAATATCAATTTATATATGCATATTCACATGTTAAAAGCAAGCTCAAAGGAGTTGAAGCGTTGACTACTCCTTAACAGCAGCTTTGTAATAGTCGTATTATGCTTTGTCCATGTTGTTATCAAGAGTGATTTGGCAAGCAGTATTTTTTCAAATGTCTTTAATGTGTAAGATACAGAAGATTTTTTATTCTTCTACTACTCTGACACTATTTTAAGTGCACAAACAGAAAATGAAATAACAGTAGTCTGCATACAAGAACTTTTTTTGTTTCACTTCTGTTTAGTCTTGGCAAAGCTATAAAAACTATGTCACAGAAAGTTACTAACTACCATGGTAAACCTTCCTAAAATTCAAAAATCCTAAACCTATAATAATCCTCATGTGAACAGCTAATCACAGTGTGAAGCTATTTAAATGTGTATCCAATTATAATCAGCACTATGATAATGGCACTGTCATTAATCTTCTGTGCTATTTCTCATTATTTCTAGAGTCACTGCTAAAAGCAAATTCTTGGAGATATTTACAGGAGATGGAAAGTTTCAGCCCTTGTGTTGTTCAGAATTTTCTACGACTTTCCTTATTTTCACTAATTTCAAATTCTGCCAATAAATTTTCAACAAAAAAAAAATCTTTAACCTGTTATCTGGTTGAGGTTTGTTGTTTTAAGTATGCGACAACTGTTCAGATATTCCATTCCAGACTGAAATTAGACAGGGAAAGGCAAGAAAAGATTTGCTATGCAATAGCTTTACGCATTCCTTCTCCAGTCTCATTGGATAACTTGTCACTTCACACTCTGGAGAAGCAAACGGAAATGTGTCAACAAAGCTGCTTTTTGTGATCCCTAGGAAAAAAAGTACTGCCTCTGAACAAGACACAAACTTTTCTGGAAGACTTCTCTCCTAACACACACTGTGGAAATTAATTTGACAACTAGATGCTCCAAGAAGTCCCTAAGTGCCCAAATGTGCCCTGGTTCAAAGCAACTGTGGTTAATCAGGACATTATTAGGGCCTGTAACAATAGGACAAGGAATAATGTTTTTAAATTAAAAGAGTTCACTCAGACTAAATAGAAGAAAATTACACTTGAGGGGGTGAAACTGATGCCTTAAGGGGTATGCTTATTATTTTAGAGAATTCACTTTGGCTAGGTAGCTGGATAACTTGGAATATTAAGGGCCAGAAAGAGGAGCCTGTGTTCCTGTGTGTTTGCATTCTTGTGTGTAGATAAGTGGGGTACAAGACAAAACACAGAGTTAGGCTTCCAGGCCTACGAGGGGCTGGACATAAGTGGGGTTAAGTAATAAGGGACAATTCTGTTGGATGTTGGGGTAACATAGAAGTAAGAGGGACTTTAGTTGGATAGAATGGGGGAAGGGTGCTCAGAATGTTGTAAGAATGGGAAGATTGTTATGATTCTCTTCTTTGGATCATCAGCCTTTGACCAGTAAAGCTGCTTCTCCCCTTCACTCTGTGTTTTTCCATTTTTTATCTGAGGCCCTTACGGCATCAAAACCTGAAACAGGTTTTTCAGAGAACTGGTGGATGCCCATCTCTGCGAACATTCAAGCCATCTGCATCCAGCACATCCACCTTTGTCCTTAGCCATTCTAGGCCTCTTCTCAGGCCTGGACAGAGGATGGCTCAAAACAGTCTTAATTTTCCCTCTCCTTTTCCAGGCATGGAGAGCCAAAGATAGAGATGAGAATGAACTTAAAATATTAACAAGTTTAAAAAAAAAAAAAAAAAGGCAAAAGGGGAGGAGAGTCACCACCAAAACTGCAAGGCTTTTAAAAAGATCTTGTAGCTTTCTCTTGCAATGGTACTGACTACTTCCATTTTCTTTGCCCTGTATCCAGCATCTGCTGAAGGAGAGGGGGTGGCTGCTGCTTGGCCTCTCTGGCAGGTCAGGCTGGTAACTTTGACACAGAAAACACTGGAAGAGGACAAAATAAACAGAATGATCTTATAATAATCTTAATAATCTTAAGGACAGAGATCTTCCAGTGCCTTATTACTTGCGGTCCCACAAAAATCAGTGAGGCATGTAAAACACAAACAGCAGTGACAGCTTGGCTCTACGCTGCAAGACAAGTCTTTCTGAAGACATCTTTGAAGATTTAAATACAGTCACCTTGGCATTGGCTCAATGTGAATTTTTCTAAATGTAAAAAAAAAAGGTTTCAGGATTGGAACATAATCCAATTGTTTTGAATACCAGTGCTGAAACAGTTAACATAATCCAAACCATATATCATATCATCCAAACCAAATAGGTGAGGAAAACAGTTGTTGATCTTCATTTATCAACAAAAATTTAAAATGTTTTTAGTTTGTTCCCCACAATACAACTGGCGTTAGGGAGAAAAACAATGTGCATCAAAAATATCTACCTGAAACACATTTTAAGAACAAAAGTATAAAGATGACTTACTAAGAAAAATTTCAGGTCTACCAGATAGAAAAAGCTTTGGATAAGGAGATTGAGTTCTCCTTAAAAGACAGGGAGAAACAGTAAGAGGAAAAGATAAGAATTAAATACTACGTTTAAAGTCATATGAAATAATTTTATAGGGAAATATGGGAAGATGTAACATTGACAGTGTTATGACTTGGAGAAATGTCAAGCCTGTGGGTTTGGTGGTTGGATTTGCTTGGGTTTTTTAGCAATTCTTATTGTAACTATCTAAGATTGGAACGATCAGTACTTACATTAAAGATAAAATATTGCCAACTAAATAAAATTAATTTCTGGTCTAGTTCTTCATGGGATTTGGAACATGTGAATAAAACCATCAGTATGCTGGGACCAGTAAACCAGATTTCCTGAGTAGCTATTACATTGTATGAAAAAATGTAGGGTTTAGCCTACAAAATAAAGCTGAATTGCAATTCTTCTAGCTGTGATTAATTTTTCAGATTGTTTTACACCCCACAAATTCAGTGGTTTGAAGCAATATACCAAATCAAGAGAAAGGTTGTTTTAAGATAAGCTCTTACGACAGTAACACACATCTGTAGTGCTTCTGCAATCTACTAAAGCATATGTATTTCAGTTCAGTATCAATAGCTGATATGCCAGCCCATTAGAAACTGCAAATCATGGGAATGCAATCATGTAAGAGATGAGTGATACACCTGAAAAATACACATACATTGATTTGGCAGGTGAACATATCTGTCTCTTAATGGATACAACTAAGTGCCTATAGTTTTACAGTAAACTCTGAAAAATAACTACAAATGGCATAAGAACACAGATATATAAATTAATAAGAACATGCATGTTGAGAATGTTGCATAGAGCTAGTTTCCATGGCTTTGTTCCCCCAGTACTGGAAGCCTTCTGCCCTCAGTTGTCCTCCTAGGAGCATCTCCTACTCCTGATGAGCATCTCTCAGGTCTCCACACAGTGGACCCTTGACCGCACTGTGGGCAGCAATAAACTCTATAAACATGTGTTTCAGTGCACATACCTTCCTCCGGTGACAATGGCAAATAATTTCTGGCTGCAAGCCAAGTTGGCATTGCAGCCTCGTGTTATTACACTGCAAGTCCTTGATCAGCCTTAGATTTCCTTTATGCTATTAGAATGATTAAAAAAAACCTTCAAAATATATTACTATGATCTTGTTATTTCTCTTGCATCTAGAAATGACGTACTTCTTTCAGCTGTTTTGCTTTATGTGTATCTTTTCTACTACACAGTATGTGTCTATACCGTAAGACATGTAAAAAGCTTTCGTATCACACAGCTCATTAGAGGCTTAAATGGATCAGTTCTAGATGTATGATTTTGACCTCATTACTGTCCTCAATCAATGAAATAAAAATGGTGGCTGTCATAACATCATCTCTTGGATATGTTACTCTGGGAATCTGCAATCAGAGTCTGCTCCTCAGATGGTAAAACTGCTACTGAATATATTTGCTAGTATTAGTCCTGATTAAATCATAATAAAGAGGCTTTTTCGATTTCAATAAGTCAATCACGCTATCTCTGAGCAAACTGGAGAGAAGAATATATCCTACCTGCATCTTCTCATAACCTTGGTCCCTTTGAAAAATGCTGTAGAAAGAAAAATCCTCACCTGGCAATTCCTATGCCACTGCCTAAACAAATCTTAACATGCTTGTATGTCAAATGCTTCAAATGTTGCAACAAAACTTGGCAAGTCCCAAGTCTTACTCTGAAGGTGAAAGACACGCTTTAAGTTCAGTGACAAATCTTTAAAATACTCCTTGTCTTCAGAATAAGAATACCTCTTTTCTTCACTTTTCCCCACTTTCATGCCAATCATACACTCAGTACAGGACAACCATACTGTGGAGTTGCCCTTTCTCTCCACTGCCTACAGAACAAGTTAACTACCTTCAGGCTTGATTCCTAAACCCTTAAACAGCTTACTACATTCTGCTCATTTAATACAAATTAGATGGATTATGTATCTGTACTTCATTCAGTTTAAGAAAGTTTTCACCTATATGTACTAGATCATTTCCAGAACTTTACACTTCTAAAGGTATTACCATATAAGCAAACATTATTTGAGTATCTAAAAATATAGGGATGCTTTCTATTGACTAAGCCTTTAGTTTGCACATATTTGTGAAGGTAGTAAGCTGGTCTTTGACCAATACTTACCCAAAAGACTAAGTAATTCATTACTAGACCAGAGCTGACCCTCAGAAAAAATACAGAAAAAATTAGCATTTAGTCTAAGTTTCCAACAGGCCTGCCAAGCCAAAATTCTTCAAACTTTGCCCTGTTCAAGTCAAGCTCTTCTAATTTATTGATTTAGTTGTACTTGGTAAATAGACAGTGTCTGCTCTTTAATCCACTTTCATTTTTATCATTGAAATAGTGGTAATTTCTTTCCTGACAATATTTTCTGAGATGTCTGAAGTCATGTTATTAAACAATTCAACTCTGTTTTGTACCTAAAACTATTTTCAGATGAAACTGTTCGCAAAAGTTCCTGTTTACTCAATCATGTATATATGTGGGATGTTGAGTTTTGATACTTTTATGATACTTTCACTTTGTCATATATCAGTTAAATTATACAAGCAAGGCTTCTTCTTGCTGCAATTTAAAACTGAAAGGTTGCACTTCCAATTTCTTTCATAATGTACTTGAAACTGAAAGGCTGCACCTCCAATTTCATAACGTACTTCCAATTAGTTTCATAATGTTCACTGCACATCAGTAGAGAAATTGAGCTTCAAACAGGGAACCAGAGTGCAGGCAGAAAAGACTTACCTGGATCTTCAACAGCAGGTAGGGAAGAAACAAAGTTTTACTTTCCTCTAGTCCTCCTCTCCTCTCTATTTTTTCTCTTCATAAATGCATGAAACAAAATGTCATTCTTCATCCATGGGAGACATCATGGAAAGGCTTGGGCACAGAAGGCTCTCCATAGCTGGATGACTTCTATCTACCCCTGGTCAGGTGAACCTCTTAGACTTTCTAACAGAAGTATTTGGCATTGCCACATGTGTGATTTGGCATACAATCTTCTTTAAAAGTAATTGCTTCAGAGTATCCTCAATTATCTTACAATCTATAGCATACAAATTGGGTGAGGATTTTTTTTGGCAGAAGACAAAGCTTTCAGGCTGTTTTTAGCCTGGTTTCCTATGGAAACAAGGCTGTGCAACAATATAATACAGTCTATGTGTCTTTTCCTTGCAATTTTTGAACTAAGTAGCCCAATTTCAACTAAATGTGACTGAGAAGATAGAAATCTCAAAGATAGTTAACATCCTTATAAATTTTGAAAGCAGCGAATGCTGGAGAGAAGAGAGACCATGCTCCTATCATTAACATGCAGGGTGCTAACAATCTTATCAGGCCATTTCTGCTGTCAAGTGTGACAGCTGGCATACCATTACCAGAATACGTGCATATTCAGAGATAAAAGAAGACCTCTATAATTCAATTATTAACCAAGAGACATAAATCCGTAAGAAACCAGTCCTCTTCAGTTCTGGTCCTTTTAGCCCTTCTTTCTTTTAACTAGACAGCCAAGACACTAGGTTGATGAGGGGAAAAAATTAAACAAGAAGTTGAACTATGAAGTTTAAATGAAAATCAAAATAATACAAAATCCATATTGTAGCAAAACAAAAGAACAAATACGTGGAATAAGGAATTTCTCAGCTATTATACTACAAGGATGGACAGATTTTAAGGTTATGTGCTAAGGTACATTAAATCCATTTATAACTTTACCAGGTAAAGAAGTCCTAAACACACATACACACACACACACACACACACACACAAGATTGCGAGCATTATGTTCTAGTTAAAAGCAACTAAACATATTGAATGACTCAACTTTTTCATGCAGATTCATGACATAAAGCTGAAAATCATTTTCGTTTCCTATATTCCACAGCCCAGAAGCCACATAATGGTTAATGAACGGGGGATTCTTCCACCAAAACCATTTTTACAGCTCTTGGGTGATTAGTTTGAGATGGTCTATCATAACTATCTCTGCCACAATCTCTCCTTACCTGTGTCAAAAACATTTCAAAAAACACAACAAAATACTCAGTAATTCACTGTCAAAATGCATGCATGACTAGATAAAGTGGTATGAAAAGTCGTTTGTTTCACAAAGTCGCATAATTCTTCTTCACATATACAATGTTCTCTAAGTATTTACTATAAATAAGACTGTTCTGTTCCAAGATTTCACAAGACATATACAAATTCTGAACTCTCTGCCAAAACTTCTCAAAATCTAGAAAGTATTTCTCAGCTAGCAGTTCCTGAAATATAACTGATGTCTGATCACTACTTGTTAATTATCAAGGGGGGAAAAATAAAGGAAGTAAAAAGATGAGCTTTACTTTTCACTGTTTTGTTTTTGTTTTTGTTCTTGGTTTTGTTTTTTGTCAGATATCTTTTCCCTTGCATCCCCTCTGCTCATGCTGGGAATCAGGTGTGTGCTGCCAGCAGGACTTGTTAATTCAAGGAGCTGCTGCTGTCCAATTAAGTTTGGTGCCAGATCACAGACAACCAGACACTAAGGTAGCTAATTCTTCTTCCTAGTCCAGCAGTAAATGCAATGCCATTAGGAGCATATCCTCGGTATTAATTCACTCATTTGTAGGCAGACTGTAAGGTTAATTCATGTTGGTCCAAATGGAAAAAACTAAGAGAAGTGAAGAAGGATATCAGGGCACTTAAAGTAAGCTCAGGAAAAAACAGAGTTGCCCTAATTCAAGAAAGTAATCCTGAAGACTTGAACTCAGATGAAAGTTTACTCAAGGAATCTATATTTATTATTTGAAAAGTTACCAAGTGTCCAAATTTTTTCTTTAATACATACACAATCTTTTTTCCAGGTTTTGGACTACTGAGAAATGAGTATTTAGCAAAAATCAAACATAAAAAATAAGTTGATAGTCTCCTCCCTACCTTTCATGAAGAACTGAAATCATTAGATGTTATGACACACTTGACCATGATCAAGTACATCTGAAGTACAGTGAAACAACACTTCTAAAATGTAACACCAAGTGCAAGTTTTCTCTGTTTTTCAGTAGCTGAATGTAACTGAGCCTAGTTTCAATTTGTAGTCTGCAGGCATTATACAAGAACAGACTGTCTCGGTGTAATCCATAAAGAATAACTACGAGCATACCTATCATCAATGAGACTTTAGTTTGCCATGGGTGGATACACATCTCAGCCAGAATAGCATTAAAAATCCGAAAATTTTCTAACTCTTGATTCACTGGATATACCCTGATTCAAGGATATACTCAGGATGTTTTCAGAGATAACAGTTCAGATCCTTTCTTCGGCTACTGCAATTCAAGCCCCTTTCTCCCACTACCCTGCAGGTTATGCAAAGCATCAGGCTATGTGACTTGAGTAAGAAATCAGGAATGGAAAGCACAGCTCCTTAGACTGTACAGCATTATGACAGAAGTAGATATTCAGTCCAGGCTGATGGAGGATCCAATTAACCTCAAAGAATAGTGCTGAAACTAGTTGCAAAGTAACCAGCAATTAACAAAGCAGAACCCATATCTTAAGTGCTTTTCCTCTACAGATCTCTGCAGAGACAAAAATGTAAACATCTTTCCTAAGAAGATGAAACCTCTTCTTTTAAAAACGTGCTTGGGATAACTCTTTTCTCTCAGGCAGCACTGGTAAAAATTCATCTGGTATTTCCAGGTCCCCCATATACACTTGTCTAATGGATTGAGTACTTCTTTGAGGTGGGAGGGCTGTAGCTTTATTTGCAACAGCTAATTTCCCTGGGAAGTGTACAAATGGGTTCCACATTATTTGAGTTGGGAAAGAGTCCCCCTCCCCCCAGCCTTTCCTTAGTCACAAGGAGAAAGAAAAAGCAAAGAGCATAATTCTGTAGCTTCAAAGGCAGAGCAACTAGGTGAGAGAAGTATGCTCCATCCAGTTCCTTCGTGATAACTTTATGAAATTTATGAAATTTGTTCATTGATTAACACAAAGAACTAGGCCACTCCCAGAGGCAGGTTTGAAGCCAGACTCCCTGTTTGCCCCTCAGCTGTTTTGCATTCCATTCTCACCCTTGCAGCCTGTATTATTCTCAAGCACAAGATAAAGATCTGCTAACATAATTTCAAATCTTGGCATTTAAGTATTAGTCAGTGGCTATGCTCAGCATTCAGTAGCTAAATCTTATTTTTATTTGTGAGATTTTTGGGGGGTTGGGTTTTTAAATTCTTCTCATAACTGCAAAGGCAACTTTATTTCCAGCCTCCTTAAAAAGACCATCCAAAGAAATCGATGATATAACAACATTATAAAAGAGACAAAATTAGCAGTCATGAAAAGTACAGAAGGCTTGGAATGAAATATATATTTGCTGGGTACAAAAGCTCTGACATTGACAATGACATTTGAAAAAGGAATCTTCAGACAGGGTTTTTAAGGACACTGAGGCCTGTAGGATACTGTACATAATTTACTGCGCATTGGATTTGACCTTACTTAGGAAGGAAGGATAGGCGAGAGATGGGTGCTGATGGGCAGTCCACAGCCAGTACAATGTCCTCATGATTAAGCAACAGGGTTACTAAGCTCTATGGAACCTCGTCTGCATTTTGGGGATCCCATTTGAGCACTGGAGCCCATGTGTCCAATAGTAACAGTTAGACTGTTCTCCAATCTAGAAAGAGTGAACATTTTATGTCAACTAGCAGAGAGAACAGAAAAAATATTAACTACAAAGATCATATGCTCATAAAATATTTAAACACTTAGTAGCACAGTATTTTAAACCCAATATATAATGCAAGAGATAAAATACTTCAGGTAGGATGAGAAGGAATTAAACAGTAAGCAGGAAGTGTAGTGTAGTAATTAAAGAAATGAGCTGATCCATACCAGATGTGATGCCACCACTACAAAATCTATACATCAAGCACCAATTGATCCTCTCATTCTGTGATACATTTATTACCTTGAGCTTGATGCAACCTAGTGCCACTGATCAGGGCAGAAGGCTTCATCAGGCTGGGAGAAACAGTAACGCATTTATGTAGCTTTTACGATGCACATAGAAAATGAGAGACAGCAGTTGGATCCAATAGTCAGGAAAACAAAATTTAAGCTCTGACTCAAGAATTACTGTACCCTCATAAGTATGTATCTCTTGATAGTATTTTAATCAATTGCTCTTGAACTCGGACAATACATCTGCTGTATTTCCCAAGCTATTATACACAAAGCTTTTCAAACTGTTATAATTTATAAATGGACCTCACATTGTCCTCTCAGTTATTATTAAATCCAACCACCAGTGACTATTCTACTACGTACCCCGCTGACTATAGCAATGACCATACTTCAAGTTTGAAAAAAACATCCTGAGAAGTTTAAAGATGAAAAAACTCATAAGCAAACACGCAAAACCAATCAAACCAGAAAAAAAAATCATCGCACGCATCACATGAATACAGCCCAATGCTGCCCAAGAGGCAAGGCTCATGAAGCAGGAATGGCAGGTTGCAATATTTTGAGTAAGCACAGCGAGCTTTGTGTGATAACACTAATAAAAAACCCCAATTTAGAAAATACCACAGTTTTAACTTTTGCCCAGGGGTCTTTGAAATGTCTATGTGGCCCCTGAATGTCTAATTTGGCAGTGTTTTTATCCTATATCACTACCTATCTAGTATCATTTAATTAAAGCAATTAAAGTAGAAATACATTTTCATGAAGGATTAACATGTTTTGCTTGTTAGACAGAAGCAGACAACTGAACTAAATAAGGGAAAATTGATTTGATTCCACATGAGTGCAATTGCTAGTTTCTAATTTTATGACAGTTCTAGAATGCTGTGGCAACTCTCACTTCTGCAGAACGCAGAAATCCCCCTTGACAGAGCAAGGGCATATCAGTAGCGGTCACATGGGCTTTTCTTGGGCAAAACACAGCACAATTCACATTCTCTCATAGCACCTGGAAAGCTCATGTGTTTAGGACAGATTTTCAAAACAGAATTATTTTTGTTCCCAGGAGTTTTATCCAAGTCTTCCGTAAGACCTTTTGTAAACTCCATCCTGAGAGCACAGCTTTCAGGTCCCAGTAATGGTACATCAACCATTTCTTTGTAAGCCTCTCAGCACCTGAAAACCTTTTCAAGAAACCACTTTATATACAGTCATTGCTTTCTTTGGGAACTGCACACGTATATGAAGGGACAGAGTTTTTTCCCATTTAAAAGCAAGAGTGCAATTTTTAGGCAAGCTATCACAGAAAAGACTGTCGAAATTACATATATTCTCTAGCGGTTTTAAAAGGGATGTAAACGTAGATCTAGGGTATGTTTTATCCTCTGTCTTGTTGCAAAAACTACCATTAGGTCATCTCTACAATTTTTTGAGAAATCTGTGTTCCTAAATGTTTTTTGTTGGTGGAGAAGGAAGTTTGCTTTGCTTTTTTGTCTTGTTTGCTTGTCTGGTGACATTACCATTTAGAGACTTACTGGCTGAAATCAAAACCTTTTCAGCAGTCATGCAATTCTTCTCAATCTACTGTGATCAACTGAACTGTACAAGCATCTGCCTAATCTAAATAAATATGGAGGGTATTCAAGGTGAGTTTCCTAAGTGGCTTAATATGTCATGCACTAAATTGGTAGAATCAATGATCAGCCAATTCCTCATGTATTCCTGTGATTATGGACTTGCCATTCTGCAAGAGTTTCCAGACAAACTGGATGGATTTTTACTATCTTATTTCCTAAACCTCTCTCTAGCAATATACAGGAACAAAACAGTGGCTGAATTGAGAGTTCCCAACTGCTAAAATGAATTGCCAATATTCAGAAATAAGGTATGGAAAACAAGAGTTACAACACCTGCCTCATTGATAGGTAAAATTAATTAATTTTTTTTTTTTGCATTTATGTACATTGCGCAAATCTTTACACCTTCAGACTTTCTCGGTATTGATATTACATTATTCTGTTTTATTTTTCTAGCCTGAGATTTTACACTTACTTTAACATTTTGTTGTCTAAAGTGGCAATAAAACCTAAAGATATATATTCTAAATGATCAAGGAAAAAAAGATCACATATTATGCCCAAGGCTTGAAATCTCTGTTAAGTCATTATATTTTTAATACAAAAGTAAAGGCACAAAATTCACTTTTCCATGAACAAGAGGCATATTATCCTGTCGATTGATTCTAGACAAATCCTTTTAAGTTGTCTTAGGAATGTCTCTTATACAAATCAAGCACACATATCTCTGTCAGGAACTGCTCTGTTCACAACTCTGAATTAAGTATCCACTGAAGCATTATATCAAGAACTTTTGGGAGAAAGTAAATAGTCCCTTCATCTCTTCTTCAGTGCCAGGGGTAGTCATCACTTTGGGTCTCCACAAAGAGAAGAAATATAAAGAGCATTTTTCACACGATGAGTAAACAGAGAGGAATATTCTAGCTCAGGGATGGCAGAGGAGAAAAGCACTAGCTTTTACTTGGAGACAATTTCTTTTGTGTAAGCAAACTACAACGGGTCTGCAGAAAAGCTTCAATTAATAGAGACAAGTCTGTCATGACAGAAAAGCAAGAGCAACGAAAACTTCAGATAAGCTGTGGCACCCAAGGATGACTGCTTAAGCGCAGCCTTAACTCTGCACATAATTAATGTATCATTTTGTATTTAGGTCTCATCACTGCAGATTTGTATTTTAAAGAAATTCTATTTAGTTCTTAAGGAGGGAACACCGTCTGGGTGACCTGACAAACAAAAAGACATTCCTGATGAAAGTACATGGTACACAGGTACTGAAACACTTGAAAGCGCTCAGCTCCACAACAGACTACTTCTAGGGCAACCAGGCAATAACAAATACATTTCTTCGGAACACAGTATTTTAAGAATCAGCACAACAAACAATAGGAAAGAAAGAAGAAGCATTTTATAACTGTTTCCTGTCGATAGTATGGAAAAATCTCTCTGGAACATTGCATAGAAATAGAACATGACACATCAGCAATGCAGTCATATACCCTGTCATAGGTATGCATTATGCTGCTCACAAGTGCACTGCAGCCTGAAAGTATTTTTTTCAAAGAATTTATGTACTTGAAAACTGGTAACCACATTACTAAAGAAGATCCAGCCTCCACAGTTAACTTGCTTTCCATAATAGTCAGTGGCACACTGCACATGCATCCCTTAGAGAAGTCTGGGAAAGCACAAACTTTGATCCCACAGCAAAACCTTTGCTGGTTTCAGGAATCAACAAGGAACTGTGACTGCCTGCTAAAAGAGCTGCAAGGGACCTGCATTGGAGGAAAAGGCAGACTAGATTCTTATGTAAAAAAGTTTTCTTATGGGAAAGAGGGTCCAGAAAAGAAGGAGTTTCTTAGATATTTTTCCTACCTTATAAAAAAAGACTTTAGCTATTTTTCTAAGCCTGGTGAGGGAGGTCCTTCCTAATATGTTTGATCTGTGACCAGAGGCATCCCAGGTGCAAATGCTATCTTTTGATGAAGTATGTATCACAGAAATATAGATTGGTTTGGGTTGGAAGGAACCTTGAAGACCATCTAGTTCAAACTCCCCCTGTCACGGGCTGAGACACCTACCACAAGACCAGATCGCTCAAAAATCCCGCCCAAACTGGTATGCAACACTCCTAAGGATGGGGCATCCACAGTTTCTCTGAGCAACTGCTTCCAGAGTCTCACTAATTAATTTATTCCTGATAGCTGATGTAAATCTACCTACTTTCATCTTAAAACCAACCCCCCTTGTCCTATGACTACTTGTCCTCTCCAGCTTTCCTGCAGGTTCTCTTTACATACTGGAAGGCTGCTAGGCTCTCCCTGGAGCCTCCTCTTCTTCACGTTGAATAACTCCAACTCTCTCACCTTGTCTTCACAGAAGAGGTGCAGTATTATTCTATACACACTTAGATATATGCAGATAGATAGATAGATAGATAGATAGATAGATAGATAGATAGATAGATAGATAGATAGATAGATAGATAGATATAGATAGATAGATAGATAGATAGATAGATAGATAGATAGATAGATAGATAGATAGATAGATAGATAGATATTTTCATATGTAAACATATACATATCTATTTCAAAGTTTCAGGGACTCTTTTGGAACGTCTTAACCATCGAGTTATGTGGTCCTGCTGGCTAGGTCTTGGGCTAGGATATTTTTGTTCAGGATAAGTGTTTACACAAGCATTGTCTAGTGGTCCCAAGACCCTACAAGTTGAGTGTGAAGATTCCACTCACTAGGGATATCTGGTCTCACCCCATGATCCCTTTCATCCTCACAAATACAGGGGGAAAACGGGTAACTCTTCCACAGTGCCTGAAGAGTGATTTTAAACTGATTTTAGACTATGAGTTGTTTTCAGTAGCTCATGCTAAGGAAGTTGCTGAGGACTGAGTTGAGAGAAGTCTCCTTGGAAATGAAGTGGCTGGATGCTCACCAAAGTTGTATTTACTGAAGGGGAGAAAAGAAGCTCAAGAAAGAAGATACTTCAAGGGAAGAATTAAAACTCACAGGAAAAACAAAAACCAAGGTGTTATTAGTTTAATCTTAAGGTTTTTCTTGGAGGGAGGGAGAGGGGGTGTTTGTCTTTCAAAACCCTTTTTTGTCATTCCCGGGAGAGTTGAAGCAGCACAAAACGGCTGGAGCTGTTGGTCTTGCATTTCTCCGTCAGGCACAGAGAGGGTGGGGCCAGCAGGACCCCTGTCCTGGTGGCTGCAGGGTGGCGGTGCTGCAGCAGGGTCGGTGGCGGATCAGCCCTTCCCGCAGTGGGCGGGCCTCCCCACCCCGTGGTGTCTGCAGCCGGTGTGCGGGGCAGGGCCTGTCTCTGGGCCATAAACACTGTGAGGAGGGGACTCATAGTGGCGGGTGCAGCCCCATAGGCAATGCTGCTGGCACCATGGGGCCCCTGGGGGGGCCTGCTGTGGGCATTTTGGCAGGATCGCCATCTTGGCAGCGTGGTGAAATCTCATAGAGGGAGTGGTGCCCAATGCTGCTGACCAATGAGAAGGCAGCATGCCCAGGAAGAGGACCTCAAGAAAATGCAAGAATGGGCACCCCATAAAAGCCAGACGAATGGAAGTCCTGCTCTCTTTTCGGCTTGCTTTGAGCTGAGAGAGTCATGGCTCCCGTCTTTCTCGGTCCCTTGCCATGTGGTGTCATCAGAGCTCGGGCAGTGCCAAGAGGAACCACACAGAGGTCATAGGAGTTTGTGGTATCTCTCTCCTTTGAGCTTCCCCCAGGGTTCCCTTTCGCTGTCATTCTTTTTCAAAGACTCCTAGACTGGGATCAGCACCATCTTTAGGGCAGCCTTCCCTCCTTCCCTTGTTCCACAGCCCATCAGTCAGCTCAGAGGAGCAGTTTGGGGTTTTTCCCTTTTTCTTTTCTTGCAAAATATTGTTGGGTCATTGTTTGTGTAATCGGTTTATGCTTTAGTGAGGTTCCACAGTTTATGTAGCCCCTAGATAATAAACTGCTCTGTTGTTGTCCTCTATTGAGTCTCTTGCTGTTATTAGCGCCTCCTAGCATCCAAACCAGGATGCGAGGAAAAAGATTTCCTCCTCAGGAGGAAAGGAGTGTTCAGCTGACTGTCACAGCGAGAGACAGGGAGCAGTATCACAAGGCTGAGCAAGGAGAATAAATTTCAGTTTTGGTGCACTTAGGGCCACTAAACCACCTAGTAGTGCTCTCTAAATATTTGGTATTTAGCACTTATATTGAAATAAAATACAATGCTATGTAATGAAGTCAAATACCAATTCTAAAGTGCTTAAATAGCATCTTGCTCCAAGACTATTTTAGAATGCCTTAACTAGACAACTTCAAGACAAACATTTCTGGGTTAGTCCAAGGCACATCCCTGACTGTTGTACTAGAAATATGCAAGGCACGGCTATTGCTTTTCAGTAATCTCTGGTAAGCATGGTAGCCTTTTAACTACTTTGTACTGAAATACTCTTGAAGAAGGTGCATCTAGAACTCAGACCATTATGTTGGTTGTTCTAGTACCTACAGTACTAAGTGCCCTTTTTTACTATTTTCTTATGACATACATAAGTATTTAAAAACCCCTGGCAGGCAATGACCAGCTAAAAAGAATTAATCTGTCAAATTTGTCAGAATTGGTTTGGGAAACACTCTTTAAAAATAGTAGGTTTTATGGCACATAATGATAGTGTCCTTGATTCAGATAATATTAGGGTTAAAAGACCAGGAGGATTGAATTTTGCCTTCTTTATGTCCTCATCTTGTGGAAACCATAACTTTTTATCAGCCCTTCAAATGTGGCCACATAAAAACACACTGAAAGCAGACTACCATTAATGCAGGCCAACAAAATCCACAGCTTAGCATATTGCATTATTGGATAAGGATGTAAGGCAGAAATTCAGGAAAAAAATACCATAAATGCAAACCATATAATAAAAACTTCAAGAAAGCGAACACACTATAGCTGGGTAATTGTAATGAAATGCCTCAGGAAACAGGAAAAAAAAAAAAGATTTAAAAGTTTCATACATTTGAAAGTTGAGTATGTCTTCCAGTGCCAGCATTTCCAATACTTCAAAAGAATTAGAATGTTCTAGGGCTATTCAATGGGCCTCGTATACCTGTGGATTTTTTTAAATAAATGGGTTAACTCACAGCAAACTGATAAAATTGCTCTTTCTTAAAAAAATCACAAGTCTCTTAAGACTGACATAGATTTGTCCCTGCAACAAGAGGATAAAAAACAAACAAGTGACACCCTTTCTCATTCCCTGAACTTTTGCTGGATATCAGCTCTTTCACAACTAACCTAATTACCAAGTAAAAGACTTTTTCAAACAAACACATGAAAAAGGAAAAAAAAAAATCTTGCTAACATTTCAGAGCAAAAATATCTGTACTTCTACAGAGCATTTCTAGAATATTCTATCTGAGGACTTCTGTTGTTGAAGAAAGGAAACCTCCAAGTAAGCATGGTTACACTTTTATACCTTCCATCACACTAAGGTCCATAAATTAACTTTGGTGCAACTTTTCACAGTTATGAGCTTGGAAAGACATGTCCCGCTTGGAAAGCAAGATCCTACTCTAGTATGGGAATTCAAAACAAACCTCATGTATTAGATAAAATTTCTATTTTCCTCAACTTATTATGACCACTGGCAGAAACTGTAAATTGCTGTACTTATAGCCACACATTCGCTCGTATTGATCTCCAAATAGACATTATGATTTCTCTTCCTCAGATTTACAGTGATGTTACAAAAGCTCTGATGCTTACCTGAAAGGAAGAAAGCTATTTGGATTTACTTTGAAAATGAACATGATTTTAGCTATAACAAGTATTCATCTGAATTAATAATGTGATCCCATATCGTTTTTGTTAAGTGCTTCTAAATTCAAAAAAGATGTTTGTTTGAAGATTGTGGCTATGATTCTCCAGACAACAGATATCCTTACAGTGGTATCTCTGGAAAGTTCATGGGTCTGTAAAAGAATAATGTTCCAAGTTGTTAACTTTTCAGGTCTGAAATATAAGAAGCAACCCTAAGACTAAACACTGTCATTTCAAAGAAAAAATCTTTTGTTTGAATATGCTTGTAACACAGGACAGCAACTTCTTAGTGCTTTTATGCTAATTCATGTAGCTACAAGAAGTCCCTCCCACTGCTCTTCTAAAAACTGTGTTTATTTTTCCTGGTGATCAGTCCACAGTCCTGGCTTTTCTATAAAGAGTTGCATTACTTTTTTCTAGAAATCATCATTAGGATGAGTTCAGCTTCCTCTTCCATCTAAAATGGCTTTGAATAAAGAATGAGGCCTCTGTTAATGCTCAGTTAATCCAAAAAACAATGATTTCCCAATTCTTCAGACATCTCTGATTCTCTCTCTCTCCTGTAACTTGTACTCCAAACTAGTCTAGAACATGTGAACTCACATAACATAACCAGCTTTGTCAGTTAAATCAAGCTCTGTGATAGAGGAAGGGTTGCAGATCTAACAGAAAAGGTTTTTTTACCTCTGTCAGGATTTAATAAACACCAAAAGAGGAATCCCAGTCTCTGTATCAAATGTATCAACAGAAGTTTGCCTAACAAACTAAATTAATAGAAAATTGTTGAATGCATGGTAATGAGATAATCCCTGTCTCACAAATTACTAGTTCTCTGAAAAAGTGTGTATAAGACGCAACTTTTTTAAAAAAAACAGTTGGATTTCCAAAAGCCTTCTTTCAGATAACATACTTCAAAGCGCCTTAGATCTGTCTATCATGCAAGGAGAGGCAAGAGCATCTCCTGGCTTAATAACTGGTTAGCAGACCGGAAGCATGTTAGAAATAGTATAGTCAGTATTCACAACATAGAATGAAGTGTTTCAAACAGCCTCTCTCAGGTTCTAGTGACAATGAACTTCTTTTTTTAGCATCGAGGAAATGAGGATGATGAAGGAAGAGAAAGTCTGGTGGTAAAGAATTAACTAGAACAGCAGCAATTAAAGCTGCCTTTGAAGAGTTGAACGAGGATCTCACAATACTCAATCACTTGGCAAAGAAATGACAGATGAAATTCAATGTAGCTACTTGCAAAGTACTGCATATGCAAGGCAAAAAGGGTCAGCCCTAACCACAGATAAGCAGTCATGGACTGCTATATCTTACATTAATATTAATAGTCAATTTTAACATTTTGATTACTTCTCTTAATGCCCAGTAGCAGTTCAAAACAAAAAGCTATTCTAGAAATGATTAAGTAACAAGACCAAAAGAGAAAATTGTTTATTATAAAAACTTTACAATGCACAACATCTACACAACAATGTCAACAAGATGGTATACTTAGTAAAGGTATAGAAATATTGTTGCTGTATGTATGTCTTGAAGTAGAACAACTAGTTCTGATTTAGCCGTCCCTTTTCAGGATGTGTTGTAAGATTATAGGGATCAAGGATGGAAGTTGAAGCAGAAAAACATATTAGGATGTTTTCTTTATTTTGTTTTGTTCTATTTGTTTGTTTGGGGTTTTGCCTGTAGTATGCGCCTTGAAATCTACTGGGGCAGCAGCTACTACAATTATGTCAGAAGACAGAGCAGGGAGAAGAGAGAAGATGAAATTTTTTCAGCACACAGGGAAGGCACAAATGGAATTAGATGTGGGCAGAGCACACATTTTAGAATTAGAATTCGAAATTAAGCCTTCAACACGGAAGCTCTACTTCTGGGAAATCCATCTGAGCTCTCAGTTTCTGTGGAGACAGGTAAAATTATGGTGAAGGAGGAGCATTTGTTGCCAATGAGTGACATCTCTTACTTACACCACATTACTGGCTGGTGCAAGGTCATGGAGCTTCCAGACAGAAGCCGCATTACATGCTGCAAACTTCAGTATAACAAAAGACTTACCAAAATAAAACTTTACAAGGCTGAAATAATAATAAGAAAAAAGCTTCTTAAGCAGATATGTGAAGTAAGAAAAGTGGTAATCAGTAACACAGGAGAGTTTTGTACCCAGTGAAAGGCATTAGATGAGGGGTATCACAATATGGTATGTCTCCTAAACCTTGCCACTTGCTCATCTCATGTAATTCAATCACAGCTGTAATCTCAACTAGGCAGCAAGGAGGAGGAGATGAACCAAGCTTCTCTCTCTCTTGAACTTTTCAGGGAGGTTCGAACTTCATGGTACAATATCCAAAGCAACTCTCAGAAGGTTATGAAACAATAACAAATTACTCAATAGTAAATGAAGAGTCTAGTGTACTAAATCATTCCAAGAGAAATATTTGAAATAAATGAACGTTTTAGCTTTCAACATTGAAGAATTGTTCTCATTTTTGCGGAGTGTTTAAAATAAGTCTGTGTCCCATAAGAACCTGGCACTTCAATACACTTACAGCAGTACTTCAATAGCTGCTACTTGATCTGAATAAACTGTGATTTTCCTCTCTCAGGAAGAGCTCAGACATAAACCAAACATTCGTTCTTCAACTGTGCCTTCCTTAGTCTTTTTTCTGACAAGTCCACTGCACTTGCAAAGTCTGCTTTCACGTTAGTTGTCTCCTGGTCCACCAGCGCCAAACAGTCCTGGAGCAGAATAGGCTTCACAAAGAAGATGACCGGTGAGTCAAATCCCAAACCACTCTCTTCATGCACTTATGGACCTGAATCCATCTCAGATGCTCAAAAGAATTGAATTGAACATCATGTGTTTATTTTTTCCTCTGTAAATGTCCTTTCAAGGTTCCTCCTAATCTTGCTAGGGTAAGAGGGCCACAGTGTATCCAATGGGGCTGGTTTGGGTATCATTATAAGTGTATCTTCCAAACTTATCAAACAATTAAAGTCACAGAACACTTAAATGTGCAGCTGATCTCACATTTTTCAATTAATGTCATCATATTCCCTGTCCATTTTAACACAATTCTGACGAAGGTACTACTATATGAATACCAGGAAAATCCATCACAGTACAGAAGATCCATAAAGGAGGTGTTTTTTAATGAACCAAGAAATGATTTGGGCAGAAAAAACCCCCACACAGAAACAGATAATTGAGGCAGCTCCACTGTAACTTGTATATGCATCAAAGGAGTCTCGTTTAAAGATCATGAAGAAAGTAAGAAAATGAAACACTCATAAAATAAAACCATACCTACTGTCCTGCATGCACATGCATCACAATGGTGAATGGTGTAGGACTAAAGTAGGTTTCAAGTGAGCAAGATTGGGTAGTATTCAGCCTGTAGCACAAAAGCCTTTTTTGGGTTTGTTTTTTTTTTGGCCAAGCTTGGAAAGCATTTAGAGAATGGAGACAGAAGCTGCTGCTAGCAAAAGGGTAATCTCATGAGTATAATGGCAAAAGCATCTCCATGGAGAACTGCATTGCACCATTCTTCCTATAGTCTCCCTCATTTCAGCTGAACTTTCGCAAACAGTTCTCCATTTACATTAATCACTTTCTGGTGTCCAAAACCAGACACAGTGGAGCCTGATATGTAGAAGATCTCTTCTGAGACTGCAACTGAAATCAGTGTTAGTGATGCTCTGAAAATACGAAGTGCTAAGTACTCTTACAACACAAGCTGAGCATCTGAATCTTTAAAAATATGTTTCTTTCTCACCTTTAAAAGGACAGTAGTATCTCAGAAAGTATTGTGAAAATAAAAGGATTTAATTAAATTTCCAGATATAGTACTTATAAGAGAAGAAGCTATGAGAATATTTATAGCTTATTTTCAGAAAAAAAATTAAAATAAGATCTAGTACAAGACAGAGAAAATAATTAATTGAAAAGTACCATTGATCATGTACAAGCATTTGTGATGATTATATTGCCAGAACTATCTCTACTCATAGACACAAGGCAGCTAAATAAAGCTCCTGCAACAATCTTAATTACCTAATTTTTTAATGCTTCATGGTACAATTCTAAATTTCTAACAGTATGCTTCTATATTGTCTTTTTTTTGTCTTTGATCTTACCTACAAGCTAATATTTTTAGTGTTTTAAGTAGAAATATATGCTATAAATGCTATGAGAATCAGTAAGTTATAGGAAAGTATATCACTAAAGCCTGCACCATTCTATACTTGATTTATTGGGGCCTTGACATGAGAAATGTGTACTGGCAAACTATTCTTTGAATGAACTGAGAGGTCTGTGTTTTCTGGGAGGGAGTTGCAATACCTTAATTGACAGTGAAACAAGAATTACCAAACAGCTTTCGAGCGAAGAAGCTAGAAAACAGGAGCTAATGCTAGTAACAATTTAGATGGTTCATTTAATAGTCCCAATATGATATAAAATTACTTGTTTCACTCCAACCTAGGGATTATAAACAGCTCAATGAAAGTGCGGAGAAGGGCATGTTCAAAAAATAAGCAGGGAGAGGAGTTGCCTATTTACTATTGGTTCATATTCTTCTCTAATATTAACATGTCTCTCTAAAACAACAGTCAAGAGCTGGATTAGCACAGATGGAGTACGATCCCCATCACATTCTGCCCCAGGGAGAATAACTCACCATAAGGGAACTGAAGTAAGAAATGACGTGCAGCTGCTGCCTGCACTGCCTTGCTCTATTTTATGATATAAACACTATGAACCATTTTCATATCACCTACTTTTAGACAGCTAATGTGAACATTTCAGTGCCTCAAATTTAGGCACCTTCCTGCAGCAGAGTGATTCGGACTGCTTATGCTTAGAACTCAGACTCACCCTGTAGCTAAAAGAGAGAAAGCTTTGAAGAAATCTGTGCTTGCACCCACAGCAGCAAGCAGTGCTGTTCAACAGAAGAAACTCCTCAGGGTAAAGCATGGGTGATGAGAACTCAATATCCACACTGCACATACTTAAGGCCTTAGATTTTTTTCTCATCTGGGCTCGCGAATTTGATTATCTGGTAATGGTTGGAGCATATCTTCTGGTTAGCCAAAAAAACATCCATTTTGTGCTCTCTAAGACCATTTTATGATGTGAATCTAAGCACAGCAAATAGAGACAATGGAGAGCTTTACCTCAATTCTTAATTCATACTAAATTGCTAATGCAGGTACATTCTCTGAATGCTCCCTGGGAATGATACAGAACATCTTAATTGGAGCCTTCTCCATTGACCAGAAGTAACTACAAAATAAAAAAGACACATATTTTATATCTTATTTTCATGTACTGTAACAAGAAAAAAGAGAACATAAAGAGCATAGAAACCTACGTACTCCCAAGGGAAACTGAAGGATACCAACACACCAGAATACCAAGCAAAGGAATGCTCATAAACCTGAATAAGCAGATCATGTTTCAAATTGTGGGATTCAAAGTGCCAAACCTTTCTTTTTGGGTGCTATACATACACAGGAGAATAGCACTCCTCTGTCTCAATAGCCTTATGGCTACCAAGTTGAAGTTTCTGTCCCAAAACAGCCAATGCAACAGTTTGGGACTGGGGGACAGGTTTCCATGTGTTCTACAGAGGTCTTGGAGTTCTTAGGAAGGCACTGCCTCAACTGTTCTCCAAGATTTTAGCATCTAAATTATTAATAAAGTCCTTACAGGTTCCAGTTTTGGAGGTCTGCATATTCATATAATATAATTGTATAATTGGACTATCAAATGTGCATACAATAAAAAACATTTGCAATACAGCCTCTACTCCACCCTTCACTTCTAGCATCACTTCTAGCACTGCTAGCATCACACATCATTTCATATGCTGAGACTTTCTGATGTCACATACGTAGTAAAAAAACAGTTTCACAAATGCTAGCAAATTAATAGGTTTGCTTTAATCACCTCTCTAGATCTATTTATATCTATCTGTGTGCCTCTCACAAATATGATAGACTTCTACCTTGAATAAATCAATTCCAAGCTTTTCAAGCATTTGGAAACTGACTGGCATCTTTATACATTAATAAGATATAAAAAAATATTCCCTAAACTATCATTAAGTGGAAAATATCTTGGAGCGTGGCTCCTTGGTCTTTTTCACATGGTCACATTCTATTCATAACTGGAACATACATTGAGAATCAAAACCTTTAAAACTGCCTTCTCATTATGGGATCATGAACAATTTATATTTTGCAATTTCAGGCTTTGAGAAATGTACTTGATTGAGAGTGACTTATGAAAATCAAAGCAACTGCATGGAGTATTTGCTGAAGGAACTAATCACATCTATGAAGTTCAAACACTAGGAATACTGTCAGGAATACTCCAACAAGCACTTGTGCCTGATGAGATTCTGAAAGCAAAAAGAATTCTAAAAAATTCATGTGTAAAAATGCAAAACCAGGCCAAAGGCTCACATCCAAAGGGAAGCTACCACATGGCATTTCCTTCACCTCCACTTCTCTCCGAGAGCTGCTCCACATTATTCTGGAGCACCTCTTCTCCTTCATCCTTCTCTTTATTTGCCTTTTGCTTTCCTTTTGATCCTACCACCAATGTGCTTCCAAGTACAATTCTTTTTAGATCTATCTCTTTGTGCTTAGCATCATACAGAAATATCAAACCAACATCTCAGTCCAGTTAACAAATTTCTCTCTCTTTCCTATTTTTCCCCAGCTCCAGTTCTTCAAATTAAAGCTTTTAACAACAGTCATCACAACGCCTTGTTTATTCATTCGTGTCCAGAAACTTCATCAGTAGTAACTACCAACTTTCTACAAGGAAAATCTTTTTAAATAAACTGTTTGCTTGCTCTACAAATATATAGTATGATGCCAAAGAGCAAAACTCCTGGCTGTTCTACCTGAGTTACAAAAATAGCTGCATCTTGATGATGTGTTTTTGATATCAGGATTATAAAGGCAAATTAGTCATGGCTAAAAAGGTGGCAAGGAATACCACCACTATTTAATGTTAACCCCAGAATATAACCTAAGAATAATTTTGCTGGTGTAATGATTTTCACATCAGGTTACAATCACAATATGCTACATTTTATTTACACTAGCAAAAAAGCTGTTTCAGTTTTTCTCTCCTAAAATTTGCATGTATTCGCTCCTACACAAAAGACAGTTAACATAAAAAATGTCAACAAAGTTCATGGCTGTTGGCCACGTGCAGGCCAGTAAAGGAAATTAAAGTAGCAGTAAACAAATCAGTTAGCCCTGTCGTGCCACACACTATTGCTTGCACAGTCGTGATTTAGACTGAAGTTGCATTTGCCTCTGGTGTTCCACACTTTTAGGTAGCAACAGCTTATTCCATACAATATTCAGAAACTGCCTCCTTTGGATCAGAAAGTCTAGTTTTTCCCTTAGGTAATGAAAAGCCAGAATTTGTACTCCTTTTTTTAAAAAAACCCACAAAAACAAAAAAGTTTTTTTATACAACCCATGCATCTGTTTAAAACAAAACAAAGGTCAAAGCTTTGGCAATTTCATATTAATTTTAAATTTATATTTTATTATGCTGATTATTTTTCAGTACTATTCAACAGGATGAAAAAGCTACTGGCAATGTTAGTCTCTATTCCAAACTTGGTAGAGTAATTATGAAATAATGACATTAAAAATTGTTATGCTAATGAAAAAAATTAATTTCCCACTCCCTAAATAGAGTATCATACTTTCTATCTTAAGAGTCAACAGCATGATAAGTGGTAAATGAGCAGTGTTTTGCTTGGAGCTACCTTATTTTCACTGCAATTTTGCCAGGCTTCAGCCTAGAGAATGTCATTTTTCATTCCTGTATTCTGAAGTGAATTTTGCCTTTTCTGAATACATCAAAATGGCAAAGGCAGTGCTTTTCAGGACATCCCGCCACTTCTGTCTAGATGCTGTTTTTTTCTTGTTTTGCCTGCATTTTTCCCAAAGTACTGATGATCGAGAAGCAAAACTACACCTGTACTACTGATTGCTATTAATACTTCTCCCTTCTTCAAATGTGAGGGAAGAGAAATGTAATAAACCTTTAATTCCTAACATCTTTATTTGAAGACATGTCCTACCCAAATTCAGAGCAACCCTAACACCCTATTCTACACAGTATCGAAGTACTTCATAAGGCAAGAAGTGCTGTCCATTCAATCTTAGTCAGGAGGGACAGCGAGTTCATGGAGGGACAACTAGTGGCTTTCATATACCTTTTTAAAAAGGACAGGAACTCCACTGGGTTTAAGTGTCACAGTCTAAGAATAAAATACAGGGATAAATTACAGGTGGGTCAAAATCAGAGTTTGTAAATAAGATTCTAGTACCGTCGAAATTTAAGCAAAATTGCTCTAGTAATACACATACTATTATTACAAAAGATTACTCAGCCTGTGTTCCTCTATTTTTACATAGCTCTGCATAAGCAAACTTGTGTGCCTTATGCTTTTGCTCCCTAATGCTTTGTTCCTTCTCAAAGACCGAACTGACTAGATGCCCCTTCATATTCCCAAGGACAGAAAGTTTCTTACATATGGTTTAACTTGTGAGAAAATAGTCTTCCAAAATAAATAGCACAGGAGATAAAATTCTGGGCAAATAAGTGCTGGCCATTCTAAAATCCAAGAGTTCAGACAGACTTTGGTAAAAATCAGTAGTGTATCCCCCAGAGCAGCTGCAATGGCAGACTTCATATGATTTTCTGAGACACAGATAAAATGGACGTTGTGCCTGATAAGGTGAGAAAGTGCTTCAAAAAGAAGCTGACAGAAAGTGCATTGAAAGGAGGATAAATCATAAACATAAGGAGACCACAATAAATGATAGCTTCTTTGAGTAACTGGCAGATAAAACTACAGTTTGGAGCAGCAGAAGCAAAATATTAAGGTAATTTAAAAAAGCAGGAGGGGCAGAAGGAGAAAGGCAGGGCCAGGACACAGATAGACACAAAAAGCCCCAACAAACCATTAGCAAAAGATCAAGCAACTGGAAAAAAAAAAGTGGCATAGAGTGAAGCTGCTGGTTATTTGTTGTCTTATCTTTATAATAAAGGCAACACAAATTAAATACTAACTCCTGGCAAGGACCAAGGAAACAATAAAGGTAGAGGAATTCTAGTAACATAGTCAGTGAAAAACAGAGGACACAGTCAGCTACTCCTGACTGCCCAAAGAGAATGATTTCTTGATGAGATTGTTTAGTCTGCTATCAACCAAAAAAGAAGTCAAAGGAGGAAACTCTCTCCAGCACGCAGTGCATATGAAACAGGGTAATTGTGTACAGAGGTAAAGGACTGCTGACAGGATGGGTGCAGAGGAAAAAGCATTTTAAGACTGTATCCAATTTTTTTGAGATGTGCTAAGGGGACTGTGGAGTTGTTGAAAACTTACAGGAATTTTAGGGAAGGAACAAAAGAAGAGAAAGAGTGGACACTAAGGGGAAGGACTTTCAGGAAGGCATCACACTGGACTGACGCAGTTGTTAGTCGCTCAGGAGCACACAATAAGACGTAATTGAAGTGTCATGCTCGTTTTTGAGATCACTATTAACTAAGCCTCTATCAAGAGACTACAAAAGTCTTTGTAAGGGAGTTTTGATGCTGGTTTTAATTTTGGGATTGATGGCAAGAAGGAGGACATTCATACCGAAAGTGAAAGCAAAAAAAAAAAANCATCAGCATTCCACCAAATATCCACCTTCTCTCTCATGATTATACCAGTGTAACTGCATGACAAATGCTTCTTTAGTTTCTACCTCTGCCTACATCACAGTTCTGCAGCAAGCTCAATGTGTCCCCATCCTCCCAGCCTACTCTGTACCCAGCTTTCTCTCAATATCAAATATATTATTAGTTCTCTGTCTTCTATTGCTTTTCTCCTTTTATTGTTACACAGCTGCTCTGAAAACTGCTGTGTAAGTTCTGAATGAATATAATATCCTGAATGAATATAATGTCATGAATGGATGAGAACATAATGGTGTTAATCAAAAAGGTAAGCTGTTCTCATTTATTTTAACTGTGCCCTGAAATAATCTTGACAAAAGGCTTTTCGTCTTATTAAAGTCTCATTTTAAGTATTTACTTCAGTTAGTATTTTTATCCTGCTTAAATGATGTTTGTGTTGCTTTTTACTTAAGAAGATATTTGAAGAGGTAAGAGAACTCAGTTGTGAGGGTCAGCAGTGTATCATCAAGAGTCACCATATTACATATATGGAATTAACTAGAACTTAATTTCCTTCAACTTTATGATATTTGGAACCCCTCTTGCATTTTGATGAGCAGCCGCTGGATTTCTTGAAAAGCAGCCCAATTAAAAAAATAATGAACCTGTTTTTCTCTAAAACTGACTCATTACCCTGGTGGTTACCAACAGCAAACTAGAGCTCAGTTTTATATCAAATTATTTTGTGCCTGTTGGCCAGCAATACCTTTGCAACTTTCTAAGGTGCTTCTAAAGTCAAACAATTTTCCCAGGAGAAAATTGTAAAGCTGCCGCTATTCCCAGTGCTGAGTTGGTATCTAGGCTCAGAAAGCAAATAAAACTTGTAGTGGAAACAGACAGAACTCATGGGATGTTCAAGACCTCTCTCTTCTACCTTAACCTCAGTGGAACACCTTAGGAGAATAGCTTCATCTTCAGCAGAGAACACTAAGATTTCTGCTGCTGACTCTCCATTGATTCTTTTTTTTCTTTTACAGTATTATTCTTAAAATTGTATTATTCTTTCAAAAAGAAAAATTATAGAATGCAAAATGTTAGACCCTTTAGCAGAAGTCTAGGAAGTACCGCTCTGCTCTATAACCTGCTTCCACTAACAGGAAAATAAGAACAACTTCCAAGAATGCTTTCTGTTTCATGCACACGTTTGAGGAATAATTAACCCCTTTTTGGAACTACAACCTATCCAAACCTAACCTTTAACACTAATCGTGCACTTCCAATAGTTAACACCTTTTTTGCACAAAAGACTTGCTCTTGTAGAAAACAGAAAATAATTCTGCATAAGTTCTCATGCTGACTTGCCAGCATTTCTTAAAGATCCTACTCCATGAGAGCAGAAACAGGGACCTTCTGAGGCCATGCGCTTGCCTGGACCAAACCCAGTATATCAAAAGAGAATGGGCAGCCTGGGAATGCACAAGCCAGAGGGAGAGCAGCCACCAACACCAGGAACTGTGTTAACCCAAACCAGACACTACAGAATCTTACATTTCAGGGTGTAGATGTTTATTTTCAGTGTGGTTTTCTCCTTTAGAGTACTTAAAGAAAAATGTCCTGCTACCACTATTGACAAATCATAGGAAGGTCACAGAAACTCATAATTCATTCTACTTTGTCTAATTTAGGATATAATGGCCCAGGCAATGAGTTTCTCATCAAGTCCCATGTAAGACTATGCCATAAATCAAAGCAATTGTCAAATATCTTTTAGATCATGGCTGACTGCTTGTAATCTCCTATTTGATTACTAATAATTTAAATAAAATTAGCAGCAAGAAAATTGGAATTGCTTAAATATTCCTCAAGAGGAAAAAAGTAAGGCAAAAAAACCCCCTTCAATGCTGACTGCTTTTCAAATTGATTTAGTGTTTTATTAAAAGAAGATTTAAGATCAAGTAGTGATCTACTTCAAAGCCACATTATGTTTAAATAGATTTACTACAGACAGGGCTCTCCTTGGCAAAGAAAAACAATTTTGACAACCTGTTCTCAACCTTTTCTACTAGAATACTTCTGCATTGAGTGCAGTAACTATTTCTTGGGCAGAAACTGAGTGAAGAAACCATCTAGCTGAGTGGAACCTGTCCTCACCTCATGGGGCATCCAGGGTGCTGTTTTCCATCTGGTTTCCAGTACCTATCTTTCACAAAAATATTTATTCATTTGTTGAACTGGCTAGAATGTTTCAACTCTTTCAAAACAGTGTCCTCTGATGTGCAAATGAAGAGGCACAAAACCATATACTCTCTCTAGCTTAGTGACCATAGAATCATGGAATTATTTGGGTTGGAAGGAACCTTGAAGATCATCTAGTTCCAAGCCCTCTGCCATCGGTAGGAACACCTTCCACTAGACCAGGCTGTTCAAAGTCCTATCCAGCCTGGTCATGAACATTTCCAGGGATGGAGCATCCACAACTTTTCTGGGTAATTTTTTTTCAGTGCCTCACTACCATCACAGTATAGAATTTCTGCCTAATACCTAGTCTAAACCTACCCTTCTTTCAGCTTAAAACCATTCCTCCTTGTCTTATCATTACATGCTCCTGTAAAAAGTCCCTCTCTACTTTCCTATTACTTCTTGTTATTACACGATACTATTTATGCATAGTGGACTCTCTTCAAAATGGAAGATCACATACAACCCTCCAGAGGGCCTTGAAGATGTTATCTTGAAAGGTGAGGAGGGCAGACTCAACTCTCTCACACATTAGCATCAAACACAGGATTTCTTTACTCGATAACACTCACTGGCTGATTACTCAGTTGTTCTGATTAACTTCATGCATTGTATCCTGTAGCCTTAAGCACCTATATGAAAACTTTATCCTGCAAGGCAGGAAGTTGCCTAAAAACAAAGAGCTCTAACGGTAAATATAGTGATGGCCTAACTCTTTGTGGAAGCATTAAGTATTCCAGCAATGACAAATAATGTTAAAAAATGAACTGTTATTTTTTCTTCTTTTGAAATGAGGATGCGTGTGCATGTCTGTGTAGCCTAAACATGAAATATTCTGTACAGAATGGAAAAGAATGATTCAAAAAAGATGAGCCTCGAAGTAAGGAACCGAGAAAATATTCAGACTATATTCTTTAGCTTGCCTTTGCAAATTAATTCCTCACTGTTGAAAGGCATGCCTGCAGCTCACTTCTAAAATTAGACCAATCAAGACACTTTTTCTAGAAAAATTCATTTGAATATTGTTTTCCTACTATACTTATCACAACTTAGTAAGTTCCTTTGTTCCAAAGGCATCCACATGATTAGCACTTGCAGATCACAGCAAGGTGAATAAAAAATTGGATAAATATTTGTGGAACAAATATTAGTAATGATTAGAAATTTAGCTTTCATATTAGAGAGTCAAAAATGCAAATATGTATTAATCAAAACATATGGCTCCTAGTTGCTATCATCTTCCCCAAATGCTTATTGTTTAAAATTTTAAACAGCTCATCTATTCGCCCATTTAATCTCAGTAAGATTGTACCTCTGTTTCTCTATACTGGATTAACACAAAGATATAAAACTCTTAAGTTCCATTTTGAGAAGTTTTATTCAGCTATATCATTCCTTTCCACATGACTTATCTGAACAGTCATTGCATGCAACAGGCTGATTGCCTTTGAACATCAGGCAAGCCACAGAATGGAACAAAAAGATGAGCACTTAGGTATCAGCCATTAAAATGATGATGATCCTAATTTGCCAGTGTCATTAGTCTTTCTAGAAAGTTTTACTGTCTGTATTGTAAAATAAATGCAATAATGATGGTGAAAGGACTATAAAAAATAACCTAGAAGTACATAAATCAATAGCAAAATGACATGGATGATTCTTTAACCCAAGTGAAGTTTATGAAATGACATCAGATTTTTCAGCATTACAGATCAAAATCTGGATGAATCTGTTCTTAACAATAGAATTCGCTTTATCTTGATTTTTGCTGTTATTTCAGCTAAAAAGGACAGGGAACTTTTGTAGTGTTTCCTCTTTGTTCAAAAGTAGATTTAGCTTCTGGTTCATCAGGCACGGAGGTAATAGCAGTGACCATCTTGTCACCAGAAAATGGAAATTACTCTGAAATAGCAAAGAAATAAAAACTAAAGATAACAGGAGAACTATGCAACTATTAAAAGACAATTGAACCTCACTTATCATCCAAAAGTTACCCATAGTGTTACAATAACCGTGAAAAAAGTGTCTGGTGTACGATACAATGTCAGCAGATATTTTTAACGTAAGGGGTTGTTTGGGTATTTGAGTATGTGAATGTACATAAATATGTCCACACACTGTGAACATAATACTTTTGTGCATTGTTCTCAGTTGAGGAGACAGCATTAGTCTCTTGGGCAGATCATGAAAGAAGAGCAGTTTAAATCCGTTCATCAGATATAGAAAAGCTTTACTTCAGTAATGACCTGTATTTATGTGTTTAAGTATTTGCCAGCAACCAGGTTTTGGTATATGAGGTGGAAAAAGTTTGTGGTTTGGCCGGCTTCTGTACTAAGCAGAGATTGTGCTCTAGACAATGATTTATAGTGTCCAGCTGGAGCTGCTTTAAAAAGTAAACTCAAACTTTAAATTACTAATTGACAAAGAACAAAAATGTATCCACAATCAATCAATTACTGTTGAATCTCACCAGGATGTGAAGAAGGCGTTTTTTAAAAGGACAATTAAGAATTAATCAGTATATTTATTTGTATTACATTTGACGTTTATGGAACAGAAAAATGTTTAAGCGGTATGTACAAAACTGTGACATTACAATTCTGTAAGTCTCATGAAGAAACACCGGCTGTCTCAGCAGTTAAAGAAAAAAGAGGCTTTGGTGTTCTCATTCAAAGAACAGTATAGGACTTCTGAAGATCAGCTTTAAGAACAAGCTAATCACTGTTTCAGCATTCGATTTCAAGAACAAGCTCCCTTTTTGGGAGTCTTTCCACTTCATCATCCATACCACATAGCAAAGACAGGTGTTTGCACTTAATCAATGCATTTTAGCTATGTTCCAGGGATTGAACTAGCAGCGCTCATTGCCAGCCCATAGTCGGCACAACAGAGCATCTCTTGGAACAGCAACGGTGAAAGAATATTGCTCCTAGTTTGTAACCTATTTAATAAATAAATGTTGTCTGCTCCACTCTTTTAAGTACCTTCATTTTAAAATTAGATTCTGATTTTCTGATCAAAAACCTCTCTGTTGAGCCAACAAAACTTATTTTGTGATTTTGATTTCCATTATATGTCTTCCCTGCCTTATTTTTGCAACAGGACTGCTAGCCAAGGATGGATAGACTACTTCATGAATTAAAAACTATTTTATTAAGGAATGTTTCACTGTGGGTCAGCTTTGGCATCTTTTATATTTTTGAAACAGCCTTAAATACATGCATGCTATGCAATGTTTGAACCAGGTAAAAATACTGTAACTTGCAGTGACTCTATCTAGTTAAAGAGAATATGGTCTGAGTGAAAAACTGTTCAAAAGATACTTTCCATATTTCTCTACAACAGAGTCATGCCGACAGATGACATGATATACAACAATTCTCATCCAAGGAACCTAAATTGATCATATGCAGTATTAACTTATATATTAAAGTTGTAAAGCCAAAAGCTAATAGGAGAGAAATAAATATTTATGTGTTTATGCTGTGAACCAAGTCTGTGTAACTAAAGATGCAGCCACTGTATTTACAGCTCCTTTCTCTGTTGAAATATCAGTTAAGGAGAAAAGGTGCAAAACAGATCAGGTTTAGCTACTGGACAATGGGTATTCATCAGCACTTGCCTTTGATTTGCCTTTGATTTTGCATTGTTTAAGCTTCTTAAGGACAAGTACTCACTTAAAAAAGAGGGTACTGAGAAATTAGAAGCTATTAAGAAATTGTGCAACAGCTTCTGAAGTCTCCTGGCTGACAATTGAATACTTAGGACATGCAATGAAGCGTTCTGGCACTGCCTTTAGCAATTTATATTTCACTGCTACCATGAACATATATGTAATGTCAAAGGTGCATATAGCTGGGAATGGGCACCCTCAGGCATAGAAAAGATCTGAAACATGAAAATAGCAATAAATAGCAGTATATAAACCTAAGGTCTAATAATCCCACCCATTTGCCTCCTAAATCCCAAATTTCAATATGCTGTAAAATCAAAGAACACCTAGTTAACTGACCACACTAACTATTACACACTGATATGGTAATAAACAAGAGTTTCCCTAAGGTAGTGAAGCGTTCTCAGTACAATCCCTCATCCCAGACAAATGTTCAGCTCCTTCAGCTTTGGAGAACAAATGACTTTTCTAGTATGGCTTGTAAAATTTTGGTGACGCAGCTAGAAAGCCAAGCGCAGAGGTGGGTGTTAACAGCCAAGAATGCTCAGCTGCTAATAGTTTCTTCTCAACTCAACCTTTAGGAGCACTATGGTACTGCCACACTGCATTTCATTGCCACGTGAGAAAAGATGGACAGGCTTCCTCTGGCAATTTCAAGATACTCCTATGACATACACCTGAAAGATTCCATTGGATTGTGAGCCTCATGTTCTCATCACGACTTCAAGCACACATTCCCATACAGTTTTGGTGGGTCAGCTATCACATCAGTTTGTAAGTCCAGGTTACCACGTCAGACACAGTGCTAGACCTGATCCAAAGGAAGCAGTCAGAGAAGGGAACAAGGAACAAACAACTTTGCTGACAGCCAACTCCCACACAGCAGGGTGGGATCTAAACGAAAACATACTTCAGCAGTCTGCATCCCAGCCTTTCAAAACTTTTTTTAGGTTTAAAGGAAGTGTAAACCAGAAACTGGTAGTCTGCTTTCTCAGCTTATGGAGCACATTTAGGTAAAATTATGATGAGAGACAAAACCATGCAAAAGCTGTATTGTTGCCTCTGCAATGAGGCAATTACATATTAGACACTGAGTTTGAATTATTGAGAACTGCCCACTTATCAGAGCAACAAGTTCTGAAGGAGCAGTTCAACAACAGAAACATCAATACATTTTGATTATAACTTTTTCCATTTTGGAGTTTGGTCAGTCAGGTTGTCACATCCGTTTAAGAAACAAATGTAGCACTTCTCCCTTCCTTCTTTTTGCATCCTACTCATCAAAATCTTCACACGAAAGCACTTTTCCTATCTTTTCCTTTTCTCCTAGTGTTTTAATTGCATGAAAAAGTCACAGTACCCAACAGAATGACTGCAAAGTGATGCAAGCAATGAGAGAAAGAAATACGCCCATTAATGTTTCGTTCAGTTGCCAGTAACAGTTCCTTCTCCAACAATTCATCTTACCCTATATGGTCGCCCTGGTTCTCTGAATCAGGTTTTTCTAGACTTGCTACCTCTGTCCAGAGCTGCCTATCTGGACTTCAAACCCACATATTGTTACTTTCATAAAAGACTATCCAAAACCAAAATACAGATCAATGTAGTATCTACTTAGTGGGCAAGAGAACTGGTTGTTCTAGATTTGAATGCTGCAACCACAAACACCAACACTTCATCCAAAATGTAACAACACTACTTCAGAGTCACAGAATCGCAGAATATACTGAGTTGGAAGGGACTCACAAGGATCATTGAGTCCAACTCCTGGCCCTGCACAGGACCATCACCAAGAGTCACACCATGTGCCTGAGTATTGTCCAAATGCTTTTTGAACTTTGTCAGGCTTGGTGCTGTGACCACTTCCCTAGGAAGCCTGCTTCAGTCCTCAACCACTCTCTTGGTGAAGAACCTTTTTCTAGTATCCAACCTAAACCTCTCCTGACACAACTTCAGGTCCTGCCACTGGTCACTACAGAGAAGAGACCAATGTCTGCTCCCCCTCTTCCCCTCACAAGGAAGTTGTAGATTGCAATGCACTCCCTCAGTCTCCTCCAGGCTGAACAGAGCAAGTGACCTCAGCCACTCCTCATGTGGCTTTCACTCAAAGCCCTTCACCATCTTCATGGCCCTCTTTTGGATGTTCTCTAATGACTGGTATCACAAAAAAAAAAAAAAAAAAAAAAAAAAAAAAAAGAAATTGAGGCAAGAGCAGCTCAAAAGAAAAACACTACCTGAAGATGGCAAACTGAAACCTGAACTGAAAATAAAATGTACATGGGATCTGACAGGAGCCTCCTTGGCCATGTGACCATCAGTCATCACCACTTTACTTTTGGTAGGATAACTGCATGTAACGATCCATTCACTAATGTTATTCTTCAATTCTTAAAACAATAATTCTGTTTAAGAATGCCACTTTAGTTTCCTGTATTAACTACAGCTTTCAAAGGCAAACTCCAGGGTTATAAGAGATACCATAACTCAAAAGCCATCCACGGACATATGACACAAGAACTATAGTGAGGCATTCACAGACTGTATTTTTCCAGATCTGGAACACATACCTCCACAATTCTCCAACCACAGCACTACCCACATACATCCTCACACTATACCGTAGTACAGTCTAATACCCAGAAGTGCGAAAGCCTTATCCCATGCACTGACTTCCATCCAAGATAAACTCATACAAATGCCAGAAAGGTGTTCCTACAGTCTCTAGTACATCAGAAACTGAGCACACGAGTCAGAGGGACATGGCTAAAAATATCAGAGTGGTACATTACTACCATTATAGACTGCAGAGACTGACAAAGAAAGTGTTTCTGGCAATAGAGAGTTCCAGCTTTTGAATCATAGGGCAGGTTATATGACTTAGTGCATAGTCAAGCATCAGGTTTGAACTAACCTGACTTTGAAAAGAGTAGAATTAGCATGGCTGACTTAGCCTTTGATATTTCTGATATATATGAAATAAGCTCTGTGCAGTTTTTCATTGTGCGTATGTTTGCATTCATGTGTGTTTGCACAGGTGTTGTTCAGATGGGTTTCAACCTAGTTTACAAACACCTATTCTGGTAATGTGAAACTTCTCTAGCTTTTTCAGTTCTTAAATATGATTGTGAAGCCACTCCAGATGAAAGCTATAACTTTACCTCCACATGCATACACATCCGCACACAGAGATACGATGTGTCATTCTGTAAGCATACTCGATTTACTGCCACAGCCCTACACAGCACACGTTAAAAGCAGTCGAGACTTGCACTTACTTCGGGAGATTTGCCCTGCTATTTGAAACCCAACAGGTCAGCGAGCAGGTCCAAGGCTTCATTGTTAGGGGAGCATTTGTAGAAATGCTTCTTTCAGGAGAAAAAAAAAAAAAGCAGCTCAGGATGCTCGGTACCCTTTACATCTGCTGCTCAGCTGGAGACACAGTTAAAAGGCTATTAGAAGCACAAGGTGACAGACCTCGCAGGCCAGACGAGCCAGAGAGCAATTTGCTGTTTGCATTAGGAGTATCAGCCCTGGCTGCTTCCTTTTGATAGACCAAAAGCAGCTCCTGTCCCCGTCCTGAAAATCAGGGCCAGGGCAGGTGGCCAATAGGTCTCCATCCCATCTCAGGTCTGGGGCTGTGCTGTGCAGCCTGTCCACGTGCGGCTGGATTTCACAGCGGGTGCAGGGGCAGAAGCCCTCCCAGCACTATCCATAATCCCTGACTTTGTCTGTGGAGAATGGCTCTGCCCTGAGCATCAGAGTAGGACCCAAATTGCTGTCACCTGTGCAGTCAGAGGGAACCTCTCCCAGTGCCTTTTTGGCAGCACCTGCCTTCAAATGCTGCGTGTCTTCTGTGTTCCACTATTGCTCAACAGAATTAAGTGCCACTGTTTCACTTTGCTGGAAGGAAAAGGTCACATTAGCCAAAAGAAGCTTGTCAGAGAGAGCTGGTGGTCTTTGTGACAGCCTCCTGTAACAACAGTTAAAAATGTTCTTATTAGGGAAGCTTATTTTTTTGGATGTGTGCAGGAGCTGTAGAGCAATAAGTAGTGAAGAAAGCAAACCTTAATTTCAGTAGAGTTTAGGCCTTTTTTTACATACAGAGTAATAAAGTGCTAAGAATTTTACCAGGCATATGTTTTCCTGCCATCTGCAACACATTTTAAATTCCTTTTGCATCTCATAATGTATTTTCTCTGTTTAGCGTAATAACTATTCTGCCTTTAAACACCAACCTTTATATGCTGTTCTTAGGAATTTGTGGAGAAGTGTTAATTCTTTTACACATTTTTAAGCTGCTAAAATAATTATGCCTGGTAGCATGAACAATCAAAACCACAGAATGAGGGTTCTCTTCCCAGGGAGATAGCACCCATTAACCAGGTATGAAAGGGGGCATACAGCCATAGTTCACTGGAAAAGTAATTTCGTTTTGCTAGTAATGGGAGTGCTGATACTTTGATACCATAATGGAGTTTTAAGCACCAAGCCTGTTATTTCAACTAGAAATTTTAATGTAATTAAGCATTTTTACTTTACTAAGCAGAAAGGAAGATCAGTATGCACAGTTTTCTTACATGTATAGTGGGGAATAAGACAGAGATCTCCAAGTGATACTGCAAGACGCTCAAGTCATTCAAAAGAAGTGGCAGGTGGCAGTTTTAAAGACAAATTACCCAGAAAAGCTTTTATTGTTGATCACTTGTTACAAGATTTGCCATTTGCAAGTAATTGTACATTCGGCTGAAACTGACCTTTTATGAGAGCCAAGTGGTAGTATAAATGAAATGAATATATTTTTTATTGCAGTAATATAAAAAGAATGGTCTGAGCTTTTAACGTAGTGCTTGACCTCTCTGGTGTCTGAACACCACCTAATTTCAGGAGTCTTTCCCAACAGCATACAATGAAATAAGTACTAATACAGCATTAGAACAGTTTAACATATTAGCACTTAGAAGTGTAGAAAATACTACAGCTTTAGCTATAATATTTAGCTTTTTAATTATAAATCAGACTGACAACAGAAAGAAAAAGGATGATTAGAGACAATACATTGAAATTCATCATTACACTAAGTAAAGCCTTCTCTACTTTAAAGTCTCTTTTTCCAAGATACTCTAGCATAAAGTCACATTGGGAAGCTCCAGATGCCGAGATTTAAAATTCTTATTCAAAAATGAATTATTTATAGGCATTAAAAACATGCTATTTCTTCTTGAAGCCCCTGATCTTACAAACAGTACCTTTAGGGTTAGATGTGCATACATAAGTTGTATTCCTTTTAATGGCATCAGTCACATACAAACCAGTAAATATGTACAGAAGTGACAGGAAAGCCAAGTCTTAGGAAAGCTACACTTCCTCCCAGCAAAACATACATGCCAATTTTTTAGCATACAGCATATGCCATGCACCCACAATGGGAAAATAAGGGAGGCCGTAATGACAGGTGACCAAAGAGACTCTTGATGCTGTAGTTACTGAAATTGCAAGCAGAGGGGAGAGGTGGTCACACACAATGTGGAGGACACAACCACAACAGTGCTAAAACAAAAAGAAAAAAAAACCTAAAAAGTTTACATGACTTTTCATGTCCGTCTTCACTAGCATCATGGAGATCATGAGTGAATTAATCTCTAATAGCCCAACACAGATTTCACAAATTGCACTGAATGTAGTATTTTAGTAAGGCTAGTCTTTTTTTTTTTTTTTTTTAACACTGCTAAGGCAACTATACAAGGTGCCTGTGAATCCTCGTCTGCCTCCTGGACTACAGGCACTGTCCTCACACAGCTCTCAGTGACAGCAGTAGAGACAGTATAAAAGGTATTCATGAACAAGTGCTTGGATACAGGCTCAGTCAGGAGGATTTTTCGCTGTTGTGTCAATCTATCATTGCATTTTAGAGCTGCTTAAAGGAAAGCAAAACATTCAGAAGGAGTATCTTGGGAACATCTGACATGGACTAATAGCTCCATTGCACTGAGTGACTATTGAGGTATTACTATTATTCCTATTCCTACTACTACTATTATCATGATTATTTTTATTATTATTATTATCACCACCACTGTACAGCTACAAGCAACTGTGATATGTTCACTAGCTCACTTCAGTCAACACCTCTGTATTATGCCAGTCTGAAGCAAGTTCATCAAAGCACAATTTCAAGTGACTCCTGACCTTCAAAATGAAGGGTTCGCTTCTGCTTTCATTTCAGTTACTTTGACTACAGTGTCTCTGTGTTGCCAGAATCTCACCTCGTTCATCATCTGCGCAGGAGAACAAAGCTCAAATACTTCTTACACAGCAATTACAATTTAACATCTTCATAGTTGGGCGTTTTACCAGAACTTTTTTAGTCTTTCTCTAAATAAACTAATATTCATTATGTAATAAAAATCCCCAAACAAAACAAACAAACAAACCCAAGAGAAAACAAACCCCAAACAAAACCACAACACACAAAACCCCCATACCCTTCACCTTTCAAAATCTCTACAGCAGCTGCAAGTAGAAAGGCACAAAATGGACACATCGTTACTTTAAAGCGTCAGACACTCACTTTCACTCAGAAAACTTGGAGACAAGGGCGCACTCCAACTTTAACCTTGACATTTCATTTTCACAGCTTCCTCTACGATTATGTACGTTACTGAAATCATGGTTGGAGTTAAACACCTATTGTTAACAGATATGTGCTATGATTTTTCTCTTTTGTGTTGACTTTCAAATGATTTTCCTACAGCAAAACACTTCTTGCAAAGTCCTCAGGAGCTCCCCTAACGCTCATGAATGCTGGGTCATGGCAGCCTGAGTCTCACAACAGAACTCTTCTTCACACGCATGATGCTCCACATCACCTCTCAGAGTGGGCAGATTTTACAAAGACAGCCCAGCATGCACTGCAATCTCCTGCTACTCACTCTATATGTGACTGATGCACAGAATCCTGCCCAAAGCAGCATATTATGTGCACTTCAAATTTTCTCCCTCCCCCCAATTCCCAGGCAAAGCCCCTTTATTGAGGACTTGCTTTGACAACCTGTGCTGGAAAACAACTTTATATGCTCTACTCCAGTGCAACCTCATCATCAGAATTTGGATATCAGACAAGACATCAGACACAGAATTTTTACTACAAAAAAATTCTACACAATTATATTGAGCAATTTAGCATTGTTGTAAAAGTACAGCAAACAACTGTAGCCACATTACTACCAACTTCAACGTATTTCACGTGCAACAAAATACTATAGGAAAACCTTGACTTCTACCTTCTCTGTTCAAAAGTGAGAGTATAGAAAATTTCACAGAAGTTATCTAACAAGTTTTGTGTCACAGCTCCATTTAGAGATACGTCTGTGTCCATAGCCTCCCTAACTTAAACAGATTCTTCAGCTCTTTACATCAGTACATACTCACTATGCCTTCAGTTCATCCATTTCAACAGTCCTAGCTAGAAAGTAGCTTTTAAACAAAAGACAACTGAAAACATCTGATTAACGTTAAATCAAGACACACAAACCATATTGTGCATTACTATTTGTCATCATATTATCAAGTCATTAATGCAAAATCTTTTGAAAGCACAACCTTTGTTCAGAAATATAACTCTAATAATAAAGTTCTTTCAAATCCTTAAAACATGAGATCTTCAACAGACTACACTTCTTCCGTAACAGTAACAAATTGCTTCCTTAACCAACTCAGTATGGTGGAAAAGACACAAGGTAAAAATAAAAAAAAAAAAAAAAGAAAGAAGAATCTGAAACCTGTGCATTGATTGCTTTACACCAACTTTCAACATTTCACCAGGTCACAAACACAAAGCTTTCATATTAACAAGAGCCTATGCTCATGGTACCACACAACAGGAGCACATTCCAGAACACACTTTAAACCAATCCTAGTCTTCCAACAACTGAGTAACTTGAATAGCTGCAAACAGAACTGCTCAAAAGTTGATACACCAAGTAGTAACAAGGCAGATAAACCACAAAGAAAACAAAAAACTTCAATAGGAAGCTCAGAAAAAACAATTCATATCGACATAAATCATGTACTTCTTAATCACAGAAGTAGATATTACTTATGAAACTTAGCAAGAAACCATGCAATAATTTTGAATTGAACTACTACTAAATATTTAATTGATCTGAGTTTTTCTGTACTGATATGTGTCAACAGAAACTTGCAAATGCTGGGCTTACCTAAAAATTGCACGTCAACTTTGCACTGTATATTCAGAAATTGCATGAGACAATAAAACTTCTCTGTGAGCTGAATGCAACAAGTGTTTACTCAAAGTTATTATAAGTCTGAAATTTGCTGCTTTTTTTTTAATAGAAGAAAACATACCCACCCACCATGTCTCAAAGCAGCTGATGTAACAGTGAGCAAAGGGGAAGCATGACTGCCTATTCAAAGGATCTGTGGCTCACATGAGAGATTTCATGATTTCAAATAACTGATAACTGAATAACTAATAACTGAATAACGTGACAATAAATTAAAAGCACAGAAAGATCAGAAAATTGGTGAGCCTGAGGGATGAAGGGACCTGGGGAACAGTTACATTCACAGGCCCTTTACCCTCCTATTATGTCCTAAAGCGCATCAGTGGGTCCCAACGTGGCTGTCAAAAAAAGATCTGGTCTGTTCTGCATTGGCAACATTGAACAACCTTCCTCATACCTTTGTGAACTACAGCCTCGCTGTCCTAAGATTTTCCGCATTTATCATTCCTCATGTAAAGTGCTAAACACCGCACAGTGAATAACTGTGGTGTTATTTCACCTCAAGGAAGATGAATCTACTGCTTCCAACTTGAAAAAGGAAGCAAGCAAACCGAGGAGCATCTAATTCACTCTACAAATAGCAGGACCTAACACAAAGTCCCAGTGGCAAAGCATAAACCTTTCTTGAGGACTCAAGCAGTTCGATTTAAGCAGCCCCAACTCATGTCTTCCCGTACAATTCCTCTTTTTTGTGATGCTTTCCGATTGCTTAAGGATTATCGGCCCCAGACGTATTTTTTATTCATTCAGTCATGCAACAGTTATAAGACTGTAGGTAAAAGCAGGGAAATAAAATTACAACCAAAACATTCCCAACACCGTTGTAGGCGGATTGAGACATAACCTGTTGTAGGCACGTTTCAGCAGACGGAAGAGCCACGTTAACAGGCTGCCCAGGCTCCCGGGCGGCGGAGCGGGTGTCTACGGATGCGAGTGGGAGTCTCTCCCCGGCAGCCGGTGCCTCTGCTCAATGCGGGCTGCGGCGGAGGCGCCTGGCGGTGCCTCTAAAGGGAGACCCACCCGGTCCGCGGCCGCGACGGGATGCGTGAGGGGAGCAGGACTGCCTTCCTCACCCGCCTCCTCTGCCTCCCTCACGCCCTGTGCCGGCGGACAGAGGGGCGAAGTTATTTCCCCGCACAGGGCGGCAGCAGAGGCAGCCGCCGCCGCGGACCCGCCTGCTG
>VXBA01005920.1:380964-399846 GCA_013399895.1 Serilophus lunatus
TCTCCCCAAGCAGCGGCTGAGAACAGCAGCTGACCACAGCAACACCTCCCCCCCACCTTGCCTCTTCCCTTGACCGCTGCGGGGAGAGCAGGTTGGATGTAAGAAGGAGGGGGTGGGGGGTAAAAGGTGTCTCTTATTGTCTCTCACTCTTAGCTCTGATCTTGTTAGTAATAAATTTGACTATTATTCCCACATGGAGTCTTGTTTTGCCTGTGACAGTGATTAAGAAAGAATTTGTTGTAGTCCTTATCATGAATAATGAAACCTCTCATTATGTTCTCTCTCCTCTATAGCTGGGCAAGGGGGAGTGAGAGAGTGGCTGTAGTGGGCCCCTGGCACTCAGCCCGGGTTAAACCACTACAGATGGATATGAAAACACTACATGAAGAAATTTTTCTAGGTCTGTAATGTCTACTTCATGTATATATTGTTGTTTAAAAGACCAGAAATGGTTCGTTGCATGATGATGAGGTAACATTCGGAATGAAACTGAGCTCTGAGTTTGTCTCAATCAAACTTTCCAGAGAGCAGTTGAATGAAGGCATACATTGCAGCATCAAAAGGTGCCTTTTAACTGGTTTTTCATGTTGCGTCCACAGCCTTCTTAGAAAAACTTTCTCCACACAGCACGGATTACTCTTCCTTATCACTCTATGTTAGAAGGGGTAACTGCTTTTCTTTTTTTACTTTTTACTGAATGATAGTGGCTGCAAAATTAATGCAAAGTCCAGTTCTTTCCAAAAAGTAAGCTCTAAAGGCACAGGTGTGAAGAACTCATCTTGCTATTGAAGTTACACTCAAAAATAGAGTTGTCAACACAGCTGCTAGATAAGTCCTCTTAGAAAAGGTTTTCAGACTCATGGCCAAGAAAACAGACCTGCTAAATATACAGAATAATGATATACAACTAGCTTGCTTTCCTCTGAAAATGTTTGGAGACAGAAGGTAAAAAAATGATCTAAGATTCCATATGTTCAGTTACGCATAATATAGGAGGCTTAGGCTCCCATAAAAAAGGTTTATAAGTGGTAATCAGTGATGTCATATTAATTATAAGCAATAGTGGTTGCTCTTGAAATCTGCAAGCTGTGCTATTTTGGGCAAATAGCAGCTTTTTATCTTAGCTGTTCATTTTAAGAAACCTTTTGTGAACAAATGCTAAAAGTTTATGTGTAGCAAATGAATGGGCAAGTTGAAATGCCTGGGCTTTTCAGCACCAGTACATGAAAGCTGGACAGAACTATCGCTCCTTTTATGTGAGGATTACAGCAAACAATCAAGGGCTGTTTTTCTTAATAATGATTTTAAAAAATATATATTTATTCTATCTATTTGAGGTAGTGTCTTTTAATCTGCCCATTTTAAATACAAACAATGCCACAGTGGCAATATCTCTTAAATAAAATATCTACAATTTGTATTTCCTTAGAAAATGCCAATTCAAAGAAAGTGTGAAAATGAACTGGTTTTTAAGATCATAACTTTTCATTACAATAAACAGTGTGGCCATCAGACTACATGCACATACGTAGACAAATTCAGTAGTTATGCTCAATTTCATCAAAGTCAGAAACATTTTAAAAATTTGAATAAATTTTGTGAAAGTTCCAAAATCCAACTATTTGTATATTTGTGTAGATCTCACAGTAACCAAGGAATAGTATTTTAAATACTATGTACTGCTTTTTTTGTGCTGTTATGTTGCTATCCTTCTAAGTGACTGGTCTCCAGCTCAGACAGGATTTTCACATTTTACTAGATCTTTCAAGAACAAATGCTATTTTTCATAAGAAAAATATGTTCTTATGAACAAACAAGATCAGGTTCATTTTCAAACATTTACTTTTATGTATATCCTCCTCTCTAGTTAAGCCATAAATAAGATGCCACATCTGTTCCAATGATAAATTTTACAGGAAGATTACCGTAAAGATTCCTAAAAGTGGCTAAGTATCTTTTTATCCTTGCTTTCCTGCACGATCATACTATCACTAAAAAGTAACAATTGAAGTAAAAAGGCACCTGATATACAAAGTCAAAGAAAAGTGTTAATTTTCAATTTACACTGTAGATTAATATTTTTGAGAAACATGATTTACTTTTAAACATGGATGTGTAAGATACTGAACTACAGGGTATGCTGAAGCAATGTTGGAGTTTATTATAATATTCAATACCAATACATTGCCACTGGAAAAAAAATTCGTTTTATTTACATCAAAGTCCTGAGTAGTGCAAAACCCCACAATTGTCCATTGGTGACAATTTTCATTCATATCTTATCAAATTGCAGTATCACATTTTTTTTATCTATTCAGCTGGAAGCTGAGGCAATGTTATGCGATAGACAGAAGATGGACATTATTTCTGGAAGAAAAGTACAGTATAATATATGCATTAAAGCTGTGAATGTAAGGTTTATAGTTTTTAAATTACCATTTCCAAGCAATGTGTTTTAAAGTATATGATATGTTCTCTGACAAAGATCAAAGGGCTTAATATATTTTGTAAATTACAGCTATAATGATTGCATTTGCAAAAGCTGTAATTTATTGGTCTATTTCCATAATGAATGGGAGCCTAACGAGTCACACAAGCTTATACATTCAGCAAAAATACAGGACATCTTAGACTTGACTTGGAATATGCATTATGATAATAGTTGTGACTTTATTGGAGAATAAATTCTATTTCTTGGCATGCTTACCATGTCAGCTTTCTTGGATATTTTAGTTTTCAAAAACAAAATATGTTTTAGGAATATCAGTGAATGAAGTGTGGGAGGAGTTTGGCGCATTCATTTCTGTACACACACACACACACACACACACACACACACACCCCTACTGGAAGGCTGTGAGAGAAGAAAGGACACATTCTTAGGTAAAGACAGGAAAGAAACCTCTTTTGAGGATTAAAGGAAGACGCATCTCAAATACAGCTATATAATTTAATTTTTCTTGGTATTCTAAATAGAATGATGTCATCACCTTCTTGCCATAGGGTGGGCATGACATAATACTGTATAGCATGTGAAAGAACTGCTAATATGGTCTCTTTTTTGTGGATATTTAATACAGATTTACATGGGTTCATGGAGAGACTAGACAGAGTAATGGAAAAGAAATTATTTGAAAATTGCTAAATATACAGTTGACTTCTGGCTCAGAAATAACTTGAGCAACCAAATGCTCAAGATGACAGCTTATCTCTAGAAATTTGTCCTTTACTTTCCATTAGCATGTGTTTTGGGTCACTGTTGGAGAAGGAACAGCCTGCAAGGTCCACCCTTTGGGCAAAGCCAATATGACCATTCATATGTTAAATTCTTAGTTTTGTTTTGATCTTATGTATCTAGAACAGAAGATAACCAAAATATAAAGTAACTGCTTCTCTCTCTGGATCTGTAAAAATGTACCAGTTCCTAAAGTGCCTTCGATGAATTCACACATCCAGCAGGAAGGAGTATGGACCCCTCCCTAAATTTGCATGCCTTGTAATTCTCTCATGAACCTCCAGGCTACCAACCACACCCTGTAAGTGTTATAAAGATTGTCAGAACTTCTTTTTTTCCCACTTCCCACAGTCTAGGCAGTTCACAGGAATTACCATATTCAAAAAGATCACTGGCTGGTTCAACACTGTCTCTTCCTTCTAAAAGTATGTTTTCCTTCACTGAAAAGCACAGTTCCTCCCTTCCATCCCTCCTTTTCAGTAAGGCCCCTGACCTGTTACTGAGGGATGTTCCATGGAAGGGAAACATTCCTAAATCCTAGCAGTATTTTCTAGTTTGATTCAACAGTTTATGCCCATTTGACCTTTAAATGGCAAAATGGAGGCTTCATTAATATCAGTGTAAAAGTCTTAGTTTTGGCTGAGTTTTTTTTTTCTATTCTCAAGACACTAAATTCCACATATGTAATTGAATAAAAGGATTGCTTTTCCTAAGGAAAGCTCAGAGAACCTCTCTTCTATATTTACCTGTGCACTATTCTGATAAATAACCCTAGGTTATTTAGGTTTAGCAAGCTATAAATCCAAGCTTAGAGAGGGAAAAAAAAGATTTTTTTTTTTCTTGAGAACTTTAGCCCAATTTCTTCAGAAAACCTTTTGCAGATTTTACAAAGAAAGGATTCTAGTCTTTTAACAACATTCATGTTCAGGAGGTTCTGTTGATTTACAATTTTGATACAGAAAAATCAGTTATGGGTATTGATCTGTCCTTATTCAATTCTTTGTTGGTTAATTTAGTGGCAGCTAGCTTTTCCTGTACTGCTTCAGTACTGCTTTGCAGTTCCCAGCATTACCTTTAACTCTTCTGTGAAAATTAGATATTGTATTCAGCCTTCCTCCAATCTTCAGACAGTAGCTTGCTTTAATTATAAAATATGTATTTGTTAAACAACTCAGATGCTTTATTTTTATTTCCAGGCTCACAGGTTTCAGGAGGATGCCATTTTCTCTGGAGATTATTTTCATTACCCCCTTGTGAACCCTTCATCAAAATGCTACAGTTATCTTCCTTTCATACTTTTCACTTCTATCAGCAAAATTATCATTAATATAGTCATATCACCACTTTTTTTTTTTTTTTTTCCAAAGCTCAGAGTCTTAATGCTAAAATTTCAAAAAAGTGCTAAGAGTTGGAAGGGCAAGAGTTTATTTGCAGAAAGCAAGAAAAAAAAAAAAAAGGAGGACACTTTGTTTTCCTGCTGCAGTTTCCTCTGCAGCAATTACAAAATTGTGGTTCTTAAAAATAAATCAGTTCCAAAGCAGATAAAACACAGTAGAGAGACTAAGGGAACTCAGAGGATAGAGAGGCGCATATTTGGATAGGGTCCATCAGTCTATCTGCTCCTTATGGATGGCTTGTTCCCAAGTGATGCTTTTGGAGCACAAGACCCCGTGGGCATGTAAGGCAGCGTGGCCGGTGCCAGTTGCCTCCAGGCAACCCTTGAAAGACCATTTGCCTAACCTGACAAGGCACAGATAATTGACTAACACATTTCAATTATCTGCTAAAGTCTTGGGGTTGTGTCTTTCTGAAGACAACAGGGTTGTTCCCTGCTTTCCCTAGGAAAGAGAAAGTGCTGAAGAGAAAACTAGGAAGTTGGTAGCTGGGATGTCACTTTCAGTCTCAAATCTTTGAATTTAAGTTTCTCTTCAGAGTCAAAAAGTCAGGTATCAATTCACTCAGAATAAACAGAAAAAATGTAAGACATTTTCCTGTGTTACCTGCGATTCCAGTGGGAGTTTGGTATATGAAGATTGCTGAATATGCAGAAGGTCATTAAGCCTATTTGTACTGTTTTCTGTGATTGCTAGGGAAAAAACCCTCGGGATTATCACACTTTAGTATTTCTATTTTCAGTAGTAGTGGGACCAGAATTTTGTGGTCCCTTCCAACATAAATTATTCTGTAACTCTGAGTCCTCAATGTGATAACACTGATTCTTGAGTCAGAAATAATATTAAAAAAATTATGAAAATAACTTGGCACCAAACTCCATCTTCTTTGTGGTTCCATAGGCTAGGTCTCAGCTATAGGTGGCCTGAGCAAAAAAACAATGACTCCTTTCTTGCAGCTTTCAAACTGGAATGATAAAAATGGCTTGGGATGACTGAAACTAGGACATATTTTTTAAGCCTGTGCAGAAGAGCAGCACTGCAATGTCTACACTTAAAATGCAGTCTTTTTTTTTTTTTCTTTCTGGATGTTTTCATTGGCTTCTGTTGTCTTTCAGTGCACGTGTAGTGACTGGACTCAGCTCAAGAAAAAGCATTAGCTCATATCCTTTCTATGTTTCTTTAATAAGCGCATTCTTCTTCCTAGCTAAAATGGCTTCCTGCTGCTTGTTTTCAAACTGAAATGCATATAAATCCTATCACAATAAATATTTGCAAAATTCACAGCTGACAAAACTCAAAATTCTTAGAGTGCCTTCTTGGAAACCATAGGTATCTTGCTGTCAATTTAAGCGAGCCTTGGTATCTTGGCACGTAGACTATACAGATCCTTTTGTAAATCTGATTTGCCTTTACTTCAAGTGAAAAGCTACAGAATAGTCTCATGATGCTTTTCCTACATCATATACTTATTTTTAAATGCAAAGTTCAAGAAACCAAGCAAAGTTCTTCCAAAAATTGTGAGTTAAAAGGTATTAAACTACTCTGATCTCAGTAGAACTATTGCAATTGCTTTCATCACAGACACTGTCCCTGCTTGCCATTTACTAGATGAATTCAAATTGCAAATGTTTGAATGGATATGCTAAATGTTGCATAGTGGGTCTATCCATGTGCAGTAGATGCATGCAGACATATCCATGGCCTTTTGTTTGGATTTCAGGTTAGATTTACTGAAGTCTTATGACTCTAGCTGCTGAAAAATTCTAGATCAAAAAATTCAGATGAGTAATAACAGGCAGAAAACACACTGCAGAACAATGGATATTAACAACTAGAATAATCGACATATCTAGAATGCACTAATGCATCCTAGGTATCTAACCAGACCATAGAATAAAATATATAAACAAAAAAAGTGAAGGAAAATGCAAAAAGATTTCTTGTTATTGCTAGAATTGGCACATTCCTCTTACTGTTAAGCCTCTGCGCTCTTTCTGATTATTTTAGGCTAGTATTGCAAACCAGCCCAACAGGCAGCTCTTGTTTCAGGTAAGGAAGAAGAGTCATGCCCCTATCCCCTATGCTACAGCTCGAGAGCTTCAAGGAGCCCCTGAAGTTATGTTTGTCCATATCCTAGTGATTCCTCTGTCTGCCTCTACTCAAGGACTAAATCTGCATCCAAGCTAAAAACTTCATACCACCTTGTCAGAGAAGGAGCAGACCTTTGCAGCATCATATTTGCAATACTACTAGTCTGGACATTGCTTGAATACTGAACCACACATCTCTTGCAAAAATGCAAGGGTTAAGCAGGAGACTCAATAATTTAAGGCTTAACACAGGGGACATGCAAATATTTAGCTGAAGGGCACATTTCCATGCCCCTTATGCCATCTGTCCACATGATCTTCTCATTTTTGTCAGTTTGTTATAAAGTTACGTTGGTGCTTTGAAATGCAGTGCGATTACTGGAGTGAAAGGGAGCATGATGGTTACTGTGCAGTGTAGAATTTCTGGTGCAGTGGGTGAGAAAGATTTTACTTCCTTACTCCATTGTCATCCTGAATTCATTCCTGAAGTACCTTTGCAAAGCTTCTAAAACTATGTTTATATGCTCTCATAAAAGTAGCAGATCATCTGAATTTGAAAACCACAACTACTTCATACTTTTCAAAGTATGTGCAGAAGTAAGCACAGAAAACATAAGAAAGAATTCTGCTTTGCAGAGATAGCATAAGGTTTTTGAACATTAAAACATACAAGATACTGTTTTAAAGATACTTAATTACAAGGTACCATATACTGCAAATATACCGGTAAATGTCTTTGCAGAAGTTATGCTCATCCCTAAGAAGTTTATGCTTAAGTTGCTAGATTGGATTTATCAATGATAAATTGGTTTTAGAACGGAATGACAGTTTATCATGAAGTTTATCATGAAGTTATAAGGTTGTAGATATATTTATCATATTTTTATCCTATCTGACAAAAAAAAAATTAAGAAAATATTGGATATGGTGCCATTCCTTGATTTCAAAGGCAACTTTAATGATAAACTTACTTCTTTAAAATGATACTTTAGGTTTAGAGTTTTCAAACATGTATTCTATGTATGATGCGCACATACTTTGTATTATGACCTAAGTTAAGGCATTTTTTACATACAGAGATTTATTACTAAATTTTTGGCTAATAAATCAAACTTAAGACAAATATCCTTTTTTCTGCCCCAAGAATCCTTGAGAGCTGCATACAACTTCTGTAAAAAACCCAAGAGTTGTAACTCAGAATCTCATTTATCACATTTAATACTTGGAAAAAATTTTGCTTTTGCTGTTGTTGTTTGGGGTTGAGGTTTTCTTTTCACCAAAATTTAAAAAAATATGAGGGAAGAAAGAGAAGATTTGGGCTTGAGAAAACACAGGAGAATTGGATTGTGGTTTTATTAAAAATATATGTACTGTAATAGTCAAAAATAACAATAATTTTAAATATTAATTGGAAAGAAAAACCAATGTGTGATTTCTTTGTTAAATGAATGTATCTGATCATTTTGTGGTTACCTAAGATGTATTAAATAAGTTACAATAAAATTATAACGAGGGATGATGCAAACTTCGAATTAATGTGCACAACTCATTTGTCTACCAAATGATCCCATAGTAAAGAACAGGATAAGTAAGTACAGAAAAAAAATATATCAAGTGAATAAAAGTAAGTTTTAAGAAACATACCTTGGAGGAACTGCTTCAGTATTTTTCTCTTGTCAATGTTTATTAATAATTTGCCACTCAGTTCTGCTGGGTAGTGCTACAGATAAAGAAGATAACAGCCTAAAATCTTGATGAAAAATAATCACCAGATTTTATCAATAGACTTTTAGTCCTCACCTATATTTCTTCATAGTATCTGTGATTTTATTGATTACATTTCCCTGTTTATTGCAGTGTCTGTGATTAAAGATCCAGCTGGCAAAGGTGACCAGTGTTAATCAGACCCTATCTCTCCTGACAGTGATCACTGCAAAAATATTCTCAGTGTAAAATAACCTCAGCCCTGTACCAGGGAAATATTTATGAAGGTATTAGTTTAGCAGTAGGTGAGATGTTCTGCAGCTAGCAAATCTTGGATGAAGAATTAGCACCTGAAGAATTTTACAAGATAGCTACTTTCTGAAGGAACTAGAATATTTAAGCTTAACAGGGGAACGTGAGGTTTACAAAGTTTCTAAATAGGAAGACAGTGACCTCAGCTTAAATGATTGCTAACAAAACATTAGTGACCTATTCTGTGACCCCATATATTTCTGCTTTACCTTATCTATTAAGCCACAAAATACATCTTAATCTTTAAAAGGGCAAATCCAGAATGTTAGTTATTGTAGCTGGTGAGCGAAGCCAGACATTTTCAGCTAAAGCATCCACAAAATACAAAACTGATAAGTCTCGGCATATGAAGCTTCCAATATCTGTTATAATATTTTGTACTTTGTGAAGGAAAAGACTGCTATGCAATATACTATGTAATATATGTGGAACTAATATTCCTCCTGGGGGCCACCCCTCATGGTATCAGAGTTATCTTCTTTCTGTTTTTCCTATATATGATGTTCTGTGAATGCCACTAACCGTAAGACACACCTGTATAAATTTCATCCACATCAGCTTAAAGAAAACGAAGATAGCTGCTTTTTTTAGGAAGAAAAAGCCCTTGAAAAACTAACTGCTTTAAATTCACTCAAGATACTATTTCTAAGAAGGAGTATGCTGACAGACTAATAAACTATCTGTTTTAATGTTATGGTTGACAACACATAAAATGAATATTCACAGCAGAAGCTCGAAACCTTGGGTAAAAGAAGTAAAATAGAAAAAGATACTTATTTCTCAAAAATTATACTATACAGGAAGATATAATACTTAATAAATACTAATAAATAAATACTTTTCTTTACTAGGCCTTCATAGAAAACAAAGAAGGAGATAATCTTAGGGAATAAAAGTGCTTAAAGTAGATGTTCTTTTGATTCAACTTTCGGCATCCTTGAATTAGAAATGTTCTTCTGACACATTCATTGCTAGAATATGTTTTTATCATCTCAATCTCTGTGATCTCTGAGCAAAAACACTCTGTAGGGGGTAGAATAGTGCCATTTGAGTCATGGCATAATTCTGCAGATGCTGGAAAAGGACAGAGTTTTACTGACAAATATTTAACTATTTTAAGAAACCAACAATAGTACATAGTATTTAATCATCTCAGTTTTATTATTTATCTGAGGTGGTTTAGTATACTGATTCCCAGCTTACGAATCATTCAGAGTTCCAACACAGGAACAAGTCTCAATGATTGCATCCCATCTCTGTGACACAGGAGGCAGAGAATGTACATTTTACAGCGGCATCACTCTTCCTGCATTCACTTTTTTAAGAATTTATTTGCATACAATCGAGCCGGAGCAAAAACTGTCAGTGAACCTGCTTGCAGACAGAAAACAGAATGTTTCACATATGTGTGATTTATTAGAGTGAATGTAAACCCATTGTCTTTCCCTGATGTATTTACCACATGACAGTGAAGTCTTCTGACATGCTTACAATGAGCAGGTGGGAGCATCAGTGACTGAAAACACGACCCCAGCAGCAGAAGGTTCTTGGCATTGTTTTTGTTGTCTATGCAATCCAGCACGTTACAAAGTGATTGTTATGCAAAACCCCCCCTGTTCAATATCCTTTCTTATACTTTTGCCTCGCATGGTTTATTCTAGGAGATATCCCACGTTTTAGTGTCTTTTACAAAGGTAGTTTTTATTTTCTTCGTATTATGTACACTTTAGAGAACTAGTACAAATTCCGTTAGACATGGCTTTTTAGATATTTAAATCTTTCTAAGTGTCTCTTTTCAGCTTTCCTGAGGAGGTAATCATAAATCTCACGCTGCCTCAAGATTAATTGTGAAGATTACGGAGGGAGTTTTTATTACTCCCACCCCATTTGTTTTTATGCTCTTTCCACTCTGTGGGTCAACAGCATAGCTTGCCCTCCCAACTGATGTCGTTCTCCAGTTCACAAATAATATGTAAAATGACACAAACTGTGATCATGCTTTCAAGAAAGAGATGATGGCAGCACAACAATGTAGGAACAAAGAAAAGGGCTACTAAGATAGTAGACTGCATCATGTTTTTCTACCCAGGAAACCTTGGATGAAAATATGGGTTCATGCATGCACCCCGCTGTAGTGGATATATCATAATTTATGTAAGCTGGATTTCCACACATAGCCAGCAAGTGGTACCAGCTCTTCTTTTGCCATCAAATGCCAAGCAGAAGGAAAACATGATAGACCGTAGCTATTATAATGGGAGAGGGAACAATTCCTCTTCCCGCCAAAAGCTCTGTACTGCACATTATCTTCTCCTGTCCTGAGTCGTCTGGCAAAGGGAGCATCCTTTTGGCACAGTAACTAACTAACCTGTTTCTCCACAAGGCAGTGTGTGCCCCTGCTGTAACCTCTGTGGCTGCATCTTGCACTATCAGGTTGTATTAATGCGTCACATATTAAGATACTTACCATTTCAGAGTGAAAGATAGTAGGTAAAAATAATAGGTTAAAAGAGCAAGTACTTATGCTTCACAAAGCAGGTTTTATCAGTTTAGTCAGTTCATGGGATACAATTTTACAAAAAAATCCAATAGCTAAACAGTAGTGTGATAATCAGTGCATTAAAAATGTATAGGAAATATTTTTTAGAGTGATCAATAACCCCAAATCAGAAAATTTGATATTCATCTTTGCACATCTACTCCTCATTATTCTAAAAAGCACTGCTTCTCTTTTGTCTGCCCAGAAGAGGCAGACTTGAACCACCTGATCAGCCTCAAGTTCTCTGCTTTTAGAGACAACACTTTCTTTCAGAAAATATACTTTTTGGGGCTGGGATTTTTTTTATCCTATTCTTACCATTTGGGGTTCAAATATGTGACCATTACAACAAAACCAACAAAGAGACTATTCACTCACTTGACACAGTCTGACATGATAAAAATTTAACTAAGCTCTTGCTATGTTTCAGTCAATAATAAAAAGGTAACAGAAAACAACTCACTGGACAGTACATAATGTAAAAATACGTTGGTAGCATAAGACAACACACAGAAGCAAACCTTTGAGAGAAACACCAGTAACTCATTCTTCCCATAACAGAAGAATGTTTCAAATCAATTTACTTCATATCCATGCAACCTTTTATCCTTGACAGTATTGTGAGGTTGTAAAGACTCTCACTTATTGACATAAAATATATTGTGGATTCAGTTAAATAGACTAGAGGGATTTAAGAGATATAACCAGGATACTTTGAAATACTTCCTTTTACTAACAGTTCAGAGTTGATTTAGTAAGCAGGGAAATAGAATATTAATCAAGCATTACTGAAAAATATGAGCTGACCTTAATAAAAATCAGTAGGTGAAGTTATGAAGTAGTTTAATTAATGGAAACTTAATATTAGCTGATTCAGATAATTTACCACGCTGACCATTCAAGCTTATTTCAGTAATGGAGAGGGAGAATAAAAAACCCATGCAGTATAGCATATAATTTAGTATAATTTCATTATTTTCTCCAAATCCCGTTAGCAAATCAATATCTTCAAATGTATCTCCATTTTGCATTCACACAACAACATTCGAACAGCCCAGAATCTTTGAGGTTGTCAGTGACCTACTTGCATAATGCAAATTCTGTAAAAATACTTGGGATCTGTAATGAGTAAAACCAAGGACTTGATTTTTCACTGGGACAGGTGGGAAACGTGGAAACACAAAGCTATGTTTTTCATGCTTATAATTGCAAACATACATTATTAAATCATCTTGTTACAGCCTGTAAAGCCTCTTAAACTTCGTAAATCAAACACACCCATGATTTTTCTAAAGCTCAAGGTTCACTGCCACACTTGCAGCCATCTCAGCATAAGTTATAAGAAACAACTTGCCATTGAGTTGACAATGTGGTTTCTGCCTAATTTCCAAGCAAGTGCATGTGGACAAGTCATGCATTACATGCATGAAATTATCACATGAAAATTAGTAAATAAGGCACTAAAGAATGCCTCATGTCTTCAAGACCAGAAGACTATTTGTAAAATGAATTTTGTATTTCTTTTGGCTTTTTGTTTTCGAAGAGTACTTAAAAAAGCTTGTATGCACCTTATTTCTCATGGTCTAATAAGCCTTCAAGTTTTGTATAATTCATTTGGATCGGAAATTTCCAGACCTCTTCTCACTTGTTGTTTCTTTTTTTTTCTTTTAAGCAAATAAAATTAAAATTAAGGTAGTATACGACGCAAAATTAACACTTTTGTTCTTGCTTTATTAGTTTTGATCATGCTTATCCTTCAAGGACCAAAGCATTTGTTCTGGCTTTCAGACTACATAGTTGCTGTTTCATCCCTAGGAATTTCAGTATCTCAAAGCCTTCTATTAATTCTCCTTGCAGATGCTGCTTAAGGACAGTCATGACTGTACTGCCCACACTCCAAAGCAGAATGTTATTTGCTAACGTAATGGATTTGCATTGAGAGCATTTGCAGCCCTACTGACACGGATAATGACAAGTTCCCAGGAATGTCTGACAACATCAGGGTTTTCAGGGAGAGTTTTAGAGAGCAGACTGAAGGTCTAGCCTCCCTTGGTTACTGCTCTGCTCTGTACTATCCTGCAGCAACCTTCAGGCTCAAAACAAGACAAAACCCCAAGAGCATTATAATTTACCAATAAAAAAACCCCAACCCCAACTACATGACTAAGACATTCATAGTTCCTCCAAGGAGTCGTGGAGCTGTGATTTGGTTGGAGTTTTTAATTGTTACGTTTTCTTGGTTGGTTGATTGACTGGTGATTTTTTTCAAATTATACTATTTAAAAATCGTGACAAATGTAGGATTCTTCCTTTTGGTCCTTTCATCTTAGCATATAATGTAGAGAAGGACCAGAAATTTCAATTTCTAATCAATGAAATCATGACTAAAACTATGATGAATCTTATTTTGCCCTGTTGGTATTAAACAGTATATTATTCATCTTCTTATTTTGGCTTCAAGTGCTTTTTTTTTTTTCTCATGTAGTCCAGGCTGAAGCTTCACAGAGGTTCTTAAAATATGAAACAAAATGGCAGACCAATAAATTAGCTGAGACAACATTTCAGGGATAGGTTTTTATACAACACATGAATGTTAAAATATATCTGCTGCATGAAAAGGCATTGATTATAAATAAAGCCAGTCTTAGAACTTCTCAAAGTCCTTGCTGCCATTTTATTCTAATAAAATAATCTCTATTCTTAAAACAAAGTAATTTTAGCTGTTTTCATTCAACACTAAACTAAATGAAAAATCATTAGTAATTTTTGATGATAAGAGGATAGTTTCTTGATAAACATGGAGCTATTCCACAATGCCATAGGAAAAATGAACTCGACAACTAGTTCATTTGCAACATAATTGCAATTGCCAAAGCCTGATCATTCTTCCATTACCTCCTACCCCTGTGAGTATTAGTCCATCAGAAATAATGCAGCATACTTATTTATTCAGGGTCCTATTCCTGCTGAAAACTAGTTTCCTCATTTTCCTTCTGAAATAATGCCAGCAAAAGGAAAGAATCTGGGAAGATTCGGGGCCAGGGCAGAAGGAACTGGTAGAAGAGTGCAGCACCTCTGAAGTACCATGTCATGGAACTGCACAAGGTATTGGAGCAAGTCCACAGAAAGCTCAGGATATCAACAGGAATTATAAACTGCAGGTTGAAGAAAACCTTACAAGAAAACACTTTTGATGTATTTAAAGACAAGGGAAAAGTCAAAGACTGAGGTGATTCATGCTTAATTGCCCAGAATGCTGTATGAACTAGTCTGAGCAAAAAAGAACATTGCCTGAAAAGTAAGTTTATCTTTAAGGAAAGATAAGTTAGCCATGCTCTTTTGCCTTCTTTTGATGTCCTTAGAAAACCTTGTTTCTGTTGGCGTTAGGAAAGTTGTGTCTCCTTTCTGCTCCAGCATCCTTGCACAATCCTATGGGCCACATCAGTACCATCGCAGTAACCATGAGGATGTACTGTACAAGTACAAGAGATTGTACACAAGGTCTGACCCAAAAGTGAGGTAACTGTGAAATCTTGTCCTGGTAGGCAAAAGCAAAGAAACTTTACCACTAAGGGATAGGTAGTTGGTGCCACCACAAATAGCAGTGGATGTAGCTATCCCTCCGCAACTGGCCAGTGCATCTCTACAACATGATAAAACTTGCTAATGCCTTCATATCTATGAGATGCAGCAGAAGCAAAAAATCAGGAAAATTTACTTATTCAGACATTGTGATTCTATTATACTAGGAAAGCAAGGAGAAGCCCCATAAAATCATAAGACAACGTGACAATGGAAAAAGTTGCACCACTTGTTGTGGTACAACAAGTACCTCCTGCTGTAAGAGAAGAATTGAGTTATATTAATTATACTCACATTTATAACTCAAGTAACTACTTCCAGGCAGTCTATGGATATTCTGTCCTTGCCACTTTCCCTTCAATTTGGATGTCAATAGGAGAACACAGCAAATATGCTGTTATTCCTTCCTCTCCCCGCCTCCCCATGTGTGTTGCCTAAGAATAAAACTCAGAGTTATTACTGCGAGTCCTGGGAGAAGCAATCCTTTGGGTATGAACTTTGTTTTCACTCTCGCTGGAAACCTTTAGCTCACTGAGTACAGGGGTGCTGAATATGAAGAATGTACCTGTCAATCGCCTAGAGATTTAAATCTATTGAACCCTCCTTTTCCACTCACACAAATTTTAATATAGCCTTGCATTTGCTTTTTGGAAAAGAAAACATGAGTATAGTGATATCCAGAAACACACACGAAAAAAAAAAAAAAACAATTAAAAAAAAGGAGACATTCAGCATTCAAAGGCAAACATGGCAGTGATGTTTACCTGTTCCACAAATTTCTGATTTATAAGCATGCATTTGTGAATATAAAACTAAAGAGGTGGCTGTTTATAGTGCTGAGAGTGCTGAGGACTCCAAGATTTCATTTTCAGCTGAATGGGTGTATGATATCAGTTAATATCCAGGGAACATAATCACAGAATAATCCATTTTGAGGGAATTGAGCCCTATCTTTGAAAACTTCAAACAGCAATATTTACTAGAACACAATTCTGTAAGGGTACATAGTGAATTTACAAAAAAAAGGCATTTTACTCTAATTAAAAAAAGCTCAAATAACTGTCTTCATTCTCATGTAAATCAGATTAATTAGTATTTTTGTAATCTTTTGGGAAAAGCTGATAATAGAAGCTCCATTGTTTATGCAAATAGCATCCAAATATACAAAATGGACACCACCAGATTATAAATTAAACTTCTGCAAACTGATTAGCCTGAGTTTATCTTTAGAAAGCAGAAAACCTCACTAAAAACATTGACTCTATATAAAAAAATGAGAAAACCTTTACATTTTCTTTTGTAATGTGCAGGGGTAGCATATATAGGAAATTAATCTTAACATCACCTTCATTCTTCGCTTTCTTTCATTTGGAATTGATTTTGAGTCATTGCAAGTTCCTTGACAAAACCCATCTTGCAAAGGGATGAGCACAGTTTCCTCCTTAAATAAAATTAACCAAATCTTTACAGCAGCTAGAACTCATCAGAATTCTGAGTTCAGTATTCTGAACTGAGTTCAATATTCTCCTTCCTGAAGAAAATTATAAAAAATAGCTATATTGAAGGAATTCCATAGATTTACAGAACAAACTCATCAGAGAATATTCACAGCATTTTGTCAGCTTGTTTACTCATGCATTGCCTTTATTTGGAAGTGCAGAAAAACTAGGAGATAGCATTTAACTCTCAATTTTTATGCATATGTGTTAAACTGTGTAAAGAGTACAAAGTCTTCATTCTCTTGAAGATTTGGATAAAAGTTTCAAAATCAAGGCACATTACTGAAATTTGAAAGTATGAGTGACCTTCAAAATCAAACTTACTGTCCTGATCCCTATAATCTATTGTTTTAGCTTTACAAATTCCCTGTTCATTAAAAAAAAAATTTAAAAAAATGATGAAATATACAGGAGTAAATACATCACATCATGATTTGAAGGAGCTTAGAAAAAATTGACATGAACAAGTATAACACAGTGAACAATTGATGTGCTACCCAAACTTGCATCAACAGTGTGCTGCAACTATTCGCAAAATTCAGTTTGAGTTCCAGGATCAGTTTTTGAAAAAAAAATGTTGATCCCAACTCTGAGAACTCTCAAAACCCTTAAAGAAGAAAAGTACAAGGCACAGCTTGATCCCCTTAATCTCAGATGTCTAGTCTCATAAATGTAATCTAGGAATTTTATTTTCATTTTTGTATGAGCAAATAGAATGAGTTTTTCACAAAGCTATAAATGGAAAGAATGATAAACCAGTATAGCAACAAGGAAGTTGTTCCTTTCTATGTCTGACAGTTTTATGTCTCCAAACAGAGTCCTAGTGGTACCAGTGGATACCAATTTCTTGTCGAAGAAGTTACTTCAATAAGTTTTAATTTAAAAAAGCAGTCTGCTGCAATAATCTTATGAGCTGCTAAGTTCAGCCGGTTTAAAATAAAGTGGTAAAGTTGTATATCTCAGTAAAAGAAAAAAATAAAAAAATGAAAACCAAGTTTGTCCCTATGATAAGCTACACCTTATTTCAGTTTTTCATTTTCCTCCACTCTGGAAAACAAATTAGTTCTGAGTTTCTGGGTTTTTGCTACTCACAGTCCAGCATTGATTTTACCCTCAACTAATACATAAACAATTTTAGCTTGAGAGTCACTTATTTTCAGTTTGTCAAGCTAACAAGAGTTGAAATCATGTTTTTCCTTCATTTTTCCGCAGTCTGCATATGAACATTCTTTTGTCCGACTGAAAGTGTTTTATTTAGACACCCATGAAATGTTGATATTTCAGATTTTTTTTTTTCATCTTGAACTGAGAAACTATCCCAGAATACCTGCCCCAAATAAAACGAAGAGTGGTAGAGATTTTTTTCCTATCTAAGCATGTTTCTTACAATGATTATGGAACTTTAGCATTTGGAAGAGAATCAATATGACTGCCATTATATTTACATATGCCTTTGGAAAATATGTCTACATTGAAAGACGTGTTAGGCAAAAAGACAGTAAAGTAAAGAAGAGGATTAGATCTCGATATGTTTCTTTGAGTGATTATGAGATTTAAGCCTTAGTAACCTCTGTTCAATGCTGCTTACCATTGCATTACTCTCTACCAATGAAACAAAGAAAAAGGAGTTAAAAAGACAATGTGTAAAGTAACATTATAACAAATAAAGTTCTCAGGTGTAAGAATATGTAAGTGCTTCTCAACATAAATAAGAGTTGTATTTTCAGAGCTATACCTGGATGACTTGGGATGACATTATTTGACTGTTTTTCAGTGACTCAAGTTCTCTGTAGTTGTACCGTCCAATGCACATAGCATGGAAAAGTATAAACAGCAAAAGGATGTTAAACAGCAAAGATCAGCTTCCACTCTGGAAAGACCGCTAAGCCAAATAAAGTGCGATTTATAATAAGATTGTGTTTATCCATAATATGCAAAATCAGCAAGGATCAATAGTTCCCTTATACTTGGACTTAGAGGCGTGGAAATAAATACCAATCTCAGCATTTGTTGATAGCTTTCTGAAGTTCATACTGTCAAAATCTCCAAGCACTATACCATCTGTATCTGTGGTGGTTTAAGCACCACAATATTAACTAGGAGGCACTCTTAATAGTGACGAGAAGAATGACAGAATGTGACAACAGAGAAACACTTTATTTGTCTGGAGCTCAAACAAAGGAAACACAGTTTAAGGGAACCCCAGACTCAACACAAAAAAAGCAAGCACCCAACAAAAACCACAAAAAAGGAAAACAAAGAAAAAAGGAATAAGGGAACTGCTTTCAAAGGCCAGCAAAGCTGGCCACAGGGAAGCAGTGGAAAGGAAGAGCCACTTCTTCTTCTCCCTCTCTGGTGGTAGCCAACTCCCAGCCCTTGGAATCTCTGCAAAACACAACACAGTGAAAGGTTCTCCCCCCAACCCGGGATGTTATTTGGGGAAGCTTTCAACCTGTAGTTGTGCTCGTGTGGCTCCAATGCCGATGGAGGTGGGCTGAGTCAAGCCACGGGGCCTGGGAGTAGGAGA
>VXBA01005920.1:400327-456991 GCA_013399895.1 Serilophus lunatus
GGAGCTGGCCCCGGGGGAGAAGCCGTGGTGAAAAAATAGCGTTTTATACCAAAAAATGGGCGATCCCCTCCCCATTCCCCTTCCCGCTCCCTCCAAGAACCCGCCAGCACCCCCCCTGCACCCCCCTCCCCTTTCAACCCACTACAGTATCTAACATTACTAACTTCAGTTGTGTTCCAGGAAAACAAAAAAATGGAGAAATGTTTACTGATAACTCCCTCATGACACAGATTCTGGTTTGTTCAAGCAACATTTCTGATCTGCATCTCTCTGCCTTACTGTCAAGCCCAGTTTCCTCTATGATTTTTTTATAGTAGACTTTTTGGATAATCTTGAGGCTACCTGCCCTGTCTGCCTGCCTAATTTGGTAATGAGGCTCAGTTGCTCTCTGTAAATGTGTACCAGCTGCAGAGAGGTTGATAAAAATCTATGGTTGCATGCGAAGCGCTGAAAAGCTGCTCTCAAGACCCTGATATTAGTCACAAATCTGTATAACTGACAGTATCTGAGGACTTCATCCAGGCTGAAGAAGGAGAGCTTTCCTTCATGTTGGAAATGTCCAGATTGATTTGGCAAACCCACAAGATCTTTCACATCATTCACCAGAAAGATAGAAACAGCCCCTGGATCTTCAAGAAAATATGCATACAAATACAGGTTATCTAAACATTATAGGCAGTTTTTGGCATTTTGGAGGATTTTCCAAGTAGGTTTGTGAGGAGCAATTCATAAAAGAAAGATGTACAGGATCTCTCTGCCCATCTGAAGGGTAGGTGATAGCTTTTGCTTAAAGTTAAGGGGGATACGTTTACATACAACATTACATACATCCTCAGGATATTGTGACTTGCGTTTTGGTTGTTGTTTGAGGTTTTTTGGGTTTCATTTGTTGTTTTTTGGTTGTTTGTTTGCTTCAGGGGTTTTAATCAGTCCTTTGTAAAGGTCCTAACTAGGCTCCTTGTTGGTAGACTTTGTGCCTTTATCATGGTTTTGATCCTTTTGTCCAGATCAGGGAACTTAACCTGAAAACAGTGCAACTCCTTCTTCCCGTTAAAAAAAAACAGTCTGTGGAAGAGGGAGATGGCATCCACTGTCTGAGATGGGCTCAGAGTGTACCTGTGATGGACTAGGAAGATGCCATAGACTCAAGATCAAGACAGAAGGAGAGACATTGATATTAACACATCCATAGGCTGTAAAGACGGGTTTTCTTTCAGAAAGACTATTAGTCACGTTTTCAGGAACTGTATTACCATGGAATATCCCTTGAATTCATCTTTCCCAGAGATGGAGGCTGAATGCTACGAGAGCTTGTTCTCTCCTCAGGATAGGAACTGGATAGGAACTTGGAAAGGAAATTCTAATACAGTCATTCCATTAAGAAAAGTTTAAAAATTCAGTGTTTAATGCAGTGATCTAAAGGTAGCCAGTGTCTACTACCCTATCTGAAACCACAACTTCACAAATTCATATGGCAAGTATCTTTCCACTGTGGTGACTAACAAAAGAGTTACACTGTTCTATAAGGTACATGCAGTCTCTGGACAGACAGATCCGTTTATTGCATTGTACTTTCTTGAAAGCTAATTTTGAAGAAACAGACATCGGAAAACAAAAGAATCAGTTTTGACATCTGAAGGTAAATTGTTAGAATACCAATATACGGAAGACTATGCAGCTAATTAAATTTTACAACCGATATATAGCCAATTAACTTTTTCACATTTACCATATGTTTGTCTTCCTGCAGGGAGTATTTCCAGGACAAAATCATAATGGGAAATAGTTCTGCCTTTTATATGGGAAAAAGTTCTGTTGATGATAGCTACAAATTTTTACACAGCTCGTGGTAGCTTCAAGGGAAGGTGCTATTGAAATCTGAGAAATGAAATGCAGAATTCAGCAGTGAATTTCATGATTTCATAATCTTCATTTCTATAAGTGGTTATATATAAACAGTCTCTTGTATTTTCCTTAGAACAACTCAAAAGAGTCAGTATCAAGCCTTTGTTGTTTCAGTGAAAAACTGTACTCAAGTTTTTATGTTGGGACTTGTCACCTAAAATACTGGTAAATATCTGTGCTTACCATAACAAATTGTAAATTTTTCAGTTCTACATGACATGCGTACTAATAGCTGGTGCTCCTGGTGCTCCTGCAGTCTTTCTCTCTTCACTGTAGCCAGAGAGGAACAGTGCAGTCATCTTCAAAACATTTGAAACTGGTGCCTTGAGGGATATGCCATGTATTTTTGAATATTTAATTTAGCTAGGTAGCTTTGAAAATAAGGGCTCACAAAGGCCTGTGTTCAGATGTTAGCATTCTTGGGTATAGATAAGTGAGTAGCAAGACAAAACATAGGCTTAGGCCTCCTGAACCTACTCGGAAAGGGGGAGCCAAGTCCTGGGTGCCGCAGGGAATAAGGGGGACTCTCACTAGGCACTTAAGGAATGGACTTTGGTTGGATGATATGACAGGTGGTAACTAAGAAGATTATAAATATAGAGAAATTGTCATTCTTTTTCTCTTCGGCTCATGGAACTTTGCCAGTAAAGCTCTTCTTCCCTTCAACTCTATTAAATCTGCGTGTTGTCTTAATTTTCATATCTGGATTTTAGGCAACAAAGCTATTCAGTGCAGACAAACTTAACTGGCATTTCATAATACTGTCTTGAAATTATAAAACTAAAATACATAAATGAACGCATTGAACAACTACGTAGTCCGTGACTGCTTTTGAGCTGTTTGGCAGGGTGTCTCCCCTGTTCATTTTGCGGTTCTCGTTTTTCTCCAAAAAAACTTGTAGAGCATTGAAGTCTCTTTTTTGCTCCTATGGTTGCAAAGGACATTGTCCAATGGAAGTTGTAAGGACCATGACTCTATGAAGGTGGCTGTTTCCCAGACATGCAGTTGGAAGATGCTGGACTCGTGAGTCTCACAGTAAGATTGATGTCTACGTGGCTGGATGACTGGTCTGACTGTGCCTGTGTGAGGGAAAAGCAATGTTGCCATTTGTCAGGCTAAAGAGCCCTCACTGCTCTAGTGGTACAAGTGGAAGGAGAGATAGTTGCTTGGGTGTTCAGGCAAGTTCTCAGATCAGAGGAAATGGAATGAAAGGTACCAACGAGGAAGAATTAGCTGTTGCTGTGGTGAATTGGTTGTTGTTTGTAACTGTCCAGAGTTGAACAATCAGTTCATAATTAAATGACTTGCCAGAAAATGGTGCAGCACTATTTGCACAGTGGGCTGATTTTATTATATTTTTTCAATTTATTCCAATAGAATTGCTTATATATTTATTTGATTAACAATTTTGTTTATCCTGGAGTAGAAGTTGTGAATGTTCATTGGGAGAACTGAGAAGAAAATGAAGGACTATCTTAGTTATGTCAGCCTTAATCTTTGGTCCTGGAATTGAACTGCATTAAAAATATTATTTGAAGTATCTGGCATGGCTTCTAACCAAGTACATAAATAGCTTCTAAAGTACTGAATTTGCAATTATGAGTATTTAAAAAATGTGGATGGAAATATTCTGATTTCAGTTCTATGATCTGATTGTGAAAGTAGAATATCTAACATAAATAAGATTATTTTTAAATACTAAGTCTTTCCCCCAAATAGCTGTGGAAGATGCATATCTCATGGGTCAAATTGACACATCTCCCCCTTTTTCATTTTGAAACATGAAAATTCTACTAATTTGTTAACATCATACACTTTCTTGTTGTCATATGAAAATATTAGTTTCATTTTCACGTTGTTGAGATCTTTCTGGTTTTCATGGAGATAGATATTCAAAAGAAACAATATGTTAAAAAGTTTAATTTAACAGTATAACAGAATTTATTTTTCATTTTAAAGATGGAACAACTCATCCTCAACACATATATTTTAATGTTTTTATTTAAACTTTTCTAAGTAAATTATTTTAGTTATTCTAACATGTTACTTCTTGCTGAATTAAGTTTTTTAAGAAAAAACATTATCGATTACTGAGAGTGTTCATACTTCAACGCGTGAAACCATTATTTCAGCAGAGTTGTTCTCTATCTCCTTTATTTAGAATCTTCTCTGAATATTTCATTTTTTGAAAAATAAATTCTCAATCCTAGATGTTTGAATTTGAAGGTTTTGAAACACTTGATGATAGAGAGCTATCTTTATTACCTGGGAGTTTCTTGAAGTGCACTGTTGGGCAAGATTAGAATTCATATATTTCTTTATAAACTGCATAAACATTCTTGAAAATGATCCTGAATTCAAACAAGACACAGTTCTCCAAATGGCAGAAATGCTTTCACCTGCAATATAAAGTAGATAAATATGTAGATAAATAAGGAGATAAATAAGTAGAGAGTGTCCAGGCAGTTGTGGTTTTAATAAACCTTTAACAAAATGCTGTTGTGCAGTGCAAGTGTGTTAAAGTACAATTGTGAGTGCTAGGTGTGAATAAACACATTGTCCACGTTTTTTATACACAGACTATGTAGGATTTAATTTCAGAAAGGGAAGATATATTTTATAATATGAAAATGTCTCAATTTAAACACTGAGAAAACTACGGAATCTCAGTTTTAGAAATTTCAAAGGACATAATTTGATCAGAAATTATAGACAGTTTATAGAAACTGTTTTTTATTTTAATAAATTCAAGAACAAAATCTGAAATATTTCTGGCTACTGGTAACCAAAATTATTGTCACACTTTTCTTCTGTGAATATCCTTTCAATTGTAGCACATTAGTCACATTAACAAAAAGCAGGCATTTAAAACTGCCTAGAGACACGCTGAGAATAATTTTTGACATTTAAGTATGTGCTTACCCTTTTGTTCCATAACATTTACAATAAAGTTATAGATTTCTCTTCCAGTTTTGTACCTACAGGAACATAAAATCAAATGCATTTGTTAATTAATGCATTTATTATGTGTGTTTATTAATTAATCTTCAAAATAAAATGGCAAGGAAATTTAATGTCTACGATGAAAACATTTGCAAATTGGAATTGGCACCATCAGAAAACAACCGTCTATATGATAGTCAAAAACATTTTTTTTCCAAGTCGATTTTAATCCCTCTGTCAGAAGAAAACCTATTCAACTATCAAAAGTGCCGGTAACAGAATTGAATTAGTCTTTTCTCATGAATTTTCTGAAATTAACTGAATGACAACACAGCAGTCATAGATACTAAGGCCCAGACAGCAACTAGGTGCAAATCTTTCTTTAATCCTTCATACACTTTACATTAAGGGATTACACTCTTGCAGTTCTCCCTTGTGACACTTTGTTTGGCTCAAATATTCTTGATATATGTTATCTGAAACAGCAATTCAAGACCCTGCACTAATGAAGCAAGATTTTTTTAAAATATACTTTTCTATTTGTGTTCTAGGCAAAAAATGATTTTATGAAAGATAAAAATATAGCTGCAGATGACTAGTAGTTTTATGTTGACAGACATAATCTTCAGTCTTTCAGCGCAAAGTTATCTGCTCCATAGAATGTGTGACAAGTGAAGTTTCTCTTTAGTTATATATTTAGCAATTATCCACATACATGCTGTCAAAGTGTCATTAATGGACACTTAGTTTCTTGAAATAATTCTTCCAGTTCAATTTGAGATTGTGTCCAGCCCTGAGCATTTATTTGCATCAACAACTTATTCATGTACTTATTAATTTCAAATCAACTATAAATGATGTAGTAATTTTAATTGCTGGCAGCCTTTCTCATTGCATGACTTTAGCAAAACTTGGAAAACTGTGGAAAACTGAACACTGAATTAATGTTTTTAATAATAATCAAATACACCTGGAAAGTGCATCCTTGTTTTCTGTTATAAGGAACGGACGACACAGGTACAACTTTATTTTTGAAATTAAATGACTAAATTAATTATGGAATAAAATAAAATCCTCAAAAGTTATGGCACATGATAATCCACAGGGAAACCCTGCTGCCAGATTTCTTCTTTGATACACGAAGCTGAAGTACACATCTATTATGGTTTGCATTTTTGTTATTGGCTTGACAAAACAAAGACATTTTAAGCGTTGTATGTCTTCCACCCACAACATTGTAAGATTTGAAGATTGAGTACTGCCACTATTCTTTACATTTGTTTCTGAAATTTTTCCATCAACATGTCACACTTTCATGACTCCTGCTGAAAACATTCCTCAAAACCTAATATCTTGATTTTATATTGTTTCCAGTTGCCTCATTCACAGAATCACAGAGGTGTTAGGATTGAAAGGGACCTTTGCAATCCCCATTCCAAGGCAGGATCATCTAGAGCAGGTTACACAAGAACATGTCCAGGTGAGTTTTAAATGTCTCCGGAGAGAGAGAGCTCACTGGGCAGCCTTGTCCAGTGCTCTGTCACACACAAGGTAAAGAAGTTCTTCCTCACATCGAGATGAAACTTCTTGTGGTTTAGTTTATGGCTGTTACTCCTTGTCGTGTCACTGGGTACCACTGAAAAGAGTCTGGCATCATCCTCTTGACACCTGCCTTTGAGATATTTAAATACATTGATGAAATCCCCTCTCAGTCTCTCTATGCTAAATAGGCCCAGCACCCACAGTCTCTCCTCATAAGAGAGACGCACCAGATCCCTAATAATCTTTGTGGCCCCTCACTGCTCCAGAAGCTCCTTGCCTTTTTTAAACTTTCATCACAACATAGCTGCAGATTAGGCAAGGCAATGGAGAGAAGTCTTTGAAGAGGATAGAGGTACATCCTTTTTGTACCCAGATTTTACCAACTATATCTATATATATGGGAGGAATTATTGGTTTAAATTTGTGCATATTATATTTATAAATTTTAATTAAGAACTAATGATACTAGGTGTAGTATATTTAATCCTTTTTTTTATCTTGTGTTTCTCTCTGTTATATACTTCATTATTATTTATTACCTTGATCACTATTTCTGTTCTGACTATAGCAGTTCACTAACTGGAGGCTTTATATGAAACAAATTATTGCGATCTATTTATTTTGGTTTAATTTCAATGTGGTTATTTATAGGTGTATTTCTATTAAAATTTTGGTATAATTAGTTCAAATAATTTTATAGCAAGGCTTTTTTCATGTAAAAAGGTCATGTCAGTGTTGTTTGTTTTTACAATAGGTAATGCACAATAGAAGATAAAATCTTTGTTTTTGATTTTTCCTCAGCGGTATTGTCCTCTAACCTCTTCTCCCCCCAGTTTTACTTTATTTCTGTTATTAATTTTTGATTGGGGTGTGTTTCCACAATAATTAATGGTTGTAGGCAGTTTGAAACAAAGATTCTTAACAATGTTAAGAAACAAACAGGAATATTTTGAAAAGTTTGTATGTATTGATGGGTAGGTATTCAAGACAGCACAAAATGCAATTCAGTATTCATACTTAATCCTTTTAAAGATGAATAGCTTATAGGTGAGCTAAGAATGGGCAGTCAGATAAGGGACTCAGAGAAACAGGCCATACGATTTGCAGAGCACTTAGAATGGATATTTTTGTCCAACATTGCCAGTTTCAAGACAAAAAAAAACTATTAATGGAAGTAAGAGATGAAAAAATACCCAACTTCTTTACTTATTTACTTCTTTTGCGGATGGATAAGAAAGAAATATTATGCATAAGAAAGCTGTTAAGTAATAAAGGCATTCATGTATTTATTAGCTGTAACGGACATACGCACTTCTCTTTCAAAAGTTGTGGCAGTTGTAGTACAATTGTAGTACAATTGTATTGCTTTGTTCCACTGCCTTTTTGTACATTTAGGCTTCATTATTCACTTCTGATCTTTTTATTGACCAAATGACCTTCAAGGCTCATGAAACTGGCAGAGGCAGTTGGGCTGTAGTGGGAGCTGAAGATGAAATGCAGGCAGGGGCGGACCTTGGAGGCACGACTGGAGCCTTAATGGGCCGGTGCCAGGGTGCATTGCGCTGGCTGCATGACAATTGCTGAGGAACTGTGCAGAATGCAGAGTCTCAAAATTTTCCTTGAGGTGAACCAGGAAAGTCATTTGAAAGCAGCTTGGGAAGAGATATGGCTTAGAGTAGAAATCTGGTCCAGGCTGTGGATTAATGTGAAGTGGAATGCATTGCTTCAAGGCTGACTGGACTGTCCCAGGGATCAAATGCCAGTCAGACCTGTAGTTAGGCAGCTGAAGCTACATCTGCAATGCTCAAGAGAGAGATTAAAGATAAGTAAAGTCTGATTTATGGTTTCAGTTAGGGACATGGTTATTTATAATATAACATACTTGTTTGATGTTCCTGTCTATGTTTAATTTTATTTCTGATAGTGATATCTCTTGTTGCTGTTATTCTTCTAAGCCCTGCTCGTTTTTCCTTTCCTAGTCATATATATTATATTTTTGTGAGGTCCTGCTTACACATAAATATTTTCATTTGGTAGGTGTCCATTGTACTTAAAGAAACAGCTGCAGAAATATTCTACAAGGGTAAAACTAAGGTGTGGTCATTTTCAAAAATATTTTTTGATATCATGATAGGAAATAGTTAAAATAATGCATATTTAAAACATAGTAAACTTAGTTCTAATTGACATCTTTTAATAGTTTATCTATGGTGGGAAAACTCAAAACTTCTTTGAGTAGCTGATGGATGCCAGTTTAATATTATTGCAGAGAGAATGCCTTTTTCAAATAAGATACGAACACAGTTTGTATTTTAATTGAGGGCTGCCAACAAGGGGGTGCTATATATTGAAAACTATTTCAGATGCAATAGCCTGGTAGGAAAAAAAGAGACTGCATTTATAGGGCAAGAAAAGTAAGTTATAGAAATCAGTATAAAAGGTAACTGGTTGACTTGTTTAAATGAATTATAAAAAAATGGGTTATTTAAAGTACTGGGAGTATATACATTATAACATATATATACATATACATTATAACATGATTCTTACTTTGTTGCATATTACCCTCACCAGCATGAAATAATCAGTTCAGTAAAACTGTGTAATTCTGAAAGCAACATTTGCATCTTTCACAATTTAGATGTCTGAAAAGTAGATGTCTAAATTGGAAGTAGGCATCCTAAATTCTTCTGGGGGAACTTGTGCTAGTTCCTCACCACCCTCAGAGTAAGGAATTTATTCCTACCATCTAATCTAAATCTGCTCTCTTTCAGTTTAAAACCATTGCCCCTTGTCTGGTGTACTATCTGCTCATATAAAAAAATCCCACTCTCTCCTTTTTATAAACTCCCTTATGGTACTGGAAGGCCAGCCACAATGAGGTCTCTCCCCTCTCTTCTTCAGGCTGAACAATCCCAACACTTTCAGCCTGTCTTCATAGGAAAGGTGTTCCATCCTTCATCACTCTCTTCTGGCCCAGCCTTAGTAGGTCCATGTCTTTCTTGTGTTGATGACTCCAGAGCTGGACACAGTACTCCAGGTGGGGTCTCATAAGGGCAGAGCAAGGGGAGAATCACCTTTTTATGCAGCCCAGGATATGTTTGGCCTTCTGAGCTGTGAGTGTACACTTTTGGCTCGAATTCAGCTTTTCATCCATGAGAGCCCCCAAGACCTTCTCCACAGGCCTGCTCTCAATGACTTCTCCCAATCTGTATTTGGGGTTGTCCCAAACCAGGTGCAGCACCTTGCACTTAGACATGTTGAACTTCATGAGATTCTTGTGGTCTCAGTTCTCAAGTTTGCCCATGTTCCTCTAGGTGGCATCCCATTCTTCTGTTGTGAACTTAAACACAGCTTCATAAGATGAAGGACTGTTAGAGAATGGTACTTATAGCAAGATATCCCTTGGTTTGCTAAAATATGTGTAGCATATGCATCTGGAATTTTTTCACTTTCTGTTGGGTGTTTCACTTTGTCATAAGGTTTGATTATGTCCTCCAGAAAAGAAGAAAATTGTGTGATCCCATGAAGTCTTTCCATCAATGTAGGCTAAAATAATGTTCACATTTGCAAATTTGGAGGGGCTTTTGTAGCAGTCTGGCTGCAATCTTTCAGTGCTGTGCAATAATATGAAATTTTGGGGTCAACCAGGTGGTTTAAGTACATGAAAACAATTTCCACTGGGTAAGAAGTTAATGAATTAAGGCCAAGCTAGCTCAAGTTACTTTGCGACAAGCTAAGAGCCTGTATAAAGACAGCTACCACAAATCAGCTGAGGTGCGTGAACCTGTTGCACCACAACTTCTTCATTCATATAAACTCTTTAGTATGCTTTGAAATCTGCTGTATTTTGATATAGTAAGCATCGTAGGTTGTAAATGCATAATTAATAGACTCTTTCTCTGCTTATGTTTTACTGTTCAATTTCCTCTGCCTGAATTGCATTAATGTACTGCATTGAAACACCCAAAACAACTCACACAAATGATCATGCTGATTTCACTGGAAGTTCTTAACTGATTGACATTATTTTGTTTAGTGTTAGATCACTAATGTGTATATACAATGATACCTCGTAGTGATACAACATTGAGTATTAAAGAGTCAGCTTAGAAGTTGTTAATTTAATACTCTAGATTGTACAGAACCCACATTTTCAATTTTACTTTCTTTAGCGCACATCCCAGTAAAGTATCACATGCAAATTTCATGTAGCCAGTCACTAGTGGTAGAGTGAATTATTCCTTAACTCCAAATTTACTGCCTGAACAAAGTTTAGATCTTTAGGACATGCCTTCTCCACACTGCTGTGATCCTGTCTACTCAGTGTCACATGTATTTTGTGCTGCCCAGCTGTGTTAGACTTCATGTGAAATGGCTCTGTGCCTGCCAGTATAACTGTGCCAGAGACTAACACAGAATTTAGTCTCCTTCTCTTCCACCACTGAACTGCAACATAGCTCAAACAAGAGCATTTTCCTTAAGTGCAGAATGATTAATTTGTTTTAAATATTCTGGACATAGGTAGTGCTATGAAAGGAAAGACTGGACAGCCCTACGGTCCTACAGTCTTTACAAATAATCTGCACATACAGTCTGCACTGCCCACGCTTCTGTTTCCATTGGAAGTGCCTGAAATAATATAGATCTGTAGTGCAGCTCACCAGAGTGTTGTCTTAATGTGAAAATGAAGGTGTTAGTTGCATGCTTTGGGGAAGGGATAAGGGTCTTCAGGTCTGTTTAAGGTGCAAGATGTCCTTGGATTGTGTTGGAGGTTGTGGAGAATGGAGAAAAGCAATCCTAGTATAATTTTGTCGTGGTGCTTTTGGGAATTGCTTAAGTCCCTGATTGAGCTCAGTTTTAGTCTTAGAAAAAGCTAGCTAGGAAGTTGAATAGTGAGCTAGTGGGGGAGTTACAAATATGTCATGGCGTAATCAGGGGCCAGTGCTTGAGTTTGCTCCCTGGACCCTTGTGCTTTCCAGTGTAGACAGCATGAAGTTCTTTTTTAGGATTCAGGAAAAAATAGGTGGCCTGAATCATGCTATTAACCTGTGACTTATTTGTAAAAAGGCCTGCAACCCTTTTGGGCCAATATAGTGATTCCTTGATAGCTTTGGCATACACTTTCACACCACCATTAGGATTAATACCTTTCATCTCTCTGAAGGGCCAAGTGAGGCATGATGCGCAGGGAACACTCATCAGATTTACTGCAGCAAGCTGCTACTGTCATGAATCAAAATATAACCGATTCCAAGCAACAGTTGCCACAGTTTGTTTACCATTTGGAAAAACTCTTCAACCTTTAGGTAAATATCCTTTGAGGACCTCAGGAATCCATTCGCCTTACAGAGTTGGTCATCAAGTCACAAAGCCTCTCTCTTCATCTCCTTCTCCCTCTCCCTCTTCTGTTGCCTCTGTGAGGTTTCTGAAAGACATTAACAACTTACTTTGTCAAACCCTGAAAGATTTTCTCAAAACTGCCACACCTGCAAAGAAACTGGAAGGAAGCTGTGCTGTCTAGCTTTAACAAGAATCGCTTATCATTAAAGTTACACTGGCATTGTTCTTGTCTAGTAAACACAGAACTGACAGCCTGTGTGTGCTGCTGCCTTCTCCTGTAAAACAGATGGTTTCTAAACACCAAATGAACACACAGCCTTTCAAAGGCAGATTCTGTTTGTGACACTGCCCTCATTACCCTCTCTGATATCACTTCATTGAGATACATGTATATAATATATTTAAATTGCAGTAAAAGATGATTTCAAAACTTTAGTTATGAGCCACAGATGATACCAGTAAATTCAGCAGATTCTGGGAACTCTCTGGAGAGGCTGAGGTCAGCTGCAGTGCATAGCATTAGGAAAGATGAATCACTGCTATCCTCAAATTTGTCAAGGCTGATATCCATGACAGGCTGAAGGAGAACCAACAGTTATGGAAGAATATTTAGTGTCTGAATTAAAAGAGAGTTTTAAATGTTTTCCATCAAAGCCTAAGCTTCAGAAAACTGCCTTTCCCTCACTGTGTCTTTTGTAAATATTGATAAAGCACCAGCGCAGGTCTGTAGCACCAGTCCAAGTTTATTTTTGTGTAATATCAGCATTACAAACTTGGTCTCTGTTTAGACATTTGAGAATTTTTCAATTAATCTCAAAATGACATGTTAATTATGTTTATAAATCTTGGAGTTCATAAATGAGGAAGATTGGAGCTAAAATGCTATAATGGAAAGATATTTTGGTCAGTCCTGTCCTATGCAAATAAGATCATATGACAAAATTCAGTTACACTTGATCTTGACGGGGAGAGGATTATGGATACTGCGGGTCGTTGAGTGCATTCTGGGATTCTGTAAGCATTAAACTGCTGGGCATTTGTATTGTTAAAACTGTAGGGTCATGCTATGTATGATCCCTTAAAAAACCCACACCGAAGGAAAAAATATTTTAGATTTTAATTCCTAAGTCTTGTTGAAAGACAGGCTGTTTTGAATATTGTAGAGTTACAGGTGAATCAGGCAAGAGAGAAATCATTAACAAATTATTTTTTTCTTTTGACTTCAGCTTCCCTAATGCAGATTAGGGAAGTTCCTTCTAGGGAAACAGCTCAAGAGTTATCAGATAAAAAAAATATTGTAGGCAAACATTGCATAATTATTATGTTACCAGTCACACAGTAACCCTCCCTCAAAGGCAAATATATTGCAGTATTCATTTACAAGATCTTTTAACAGTCTTGTATGATAAATGTCATTTTGATTTGGTCTGATATTGTGTTTTGTCTTGAGATAATAATTCTTTGCAGTTTAATTTTATTAACATAACAAGTTAGAGAATGGTGTTCTGGATTCACATAGTGAATTATTAATTGCATTTCAAATATTAAGTTGCCATCAAATGCTTTCTGATCTGCATTACATAAAGTCATGCTGAATCTCTGATGTCTGGACTGCCTGTGTAATGAAGAACCTTTCAGACAGTGTTCAATCAAAATACACTTGAGAAAAAGCAGATATAGTATTTTGATAAGCATTATGAGTACCTAATCGTTTTGTTTTGTTTGGGTTATTTCCTAGGCAGAAAGAATCCAGAGATCACCGCATCTCTTCTTAGAACTACCTACTCAAGCACAAAACTTTTGATTTTAAAGCTATCATAATGACATCATTTAGTGAGTTTCTATGGCTGCAGTTACTGTGAAAATTTAAAATGTTTCAAAGATCTCTAATTTTATCCTACAAAGACTATACTCTTACTATTCTATTTAAGAAATGTGATGCTATGTTCAAAAGTCAACACATCTCTGTAACGTGTCTTTAGATTGCAGCCAGAAAGAGGGGCTCTTCTCTCCTCTTTTCATATTTTCTGAGAATATTAAAATAAACCAAAACCAAACCAGAACTCATATGAATAAAAACATGACTTTTAAAAAGTTTAAAATATATGGCGATAAATAAGAAAGTTAAGTAAAATGTTAAGTAAAAAGTCTAAGTCAGAAGACTAGATTGTTTGTTATTTTTATACATTAACTGAATTTATTCCTTGATCTTTTAGCAGACATGCTATCTTGCAATTTATTTTATTACTATTATTTTTATGTCCGAATGATCTGATCTCTGTATTAGTATTTAAGTTTCACAGGCATGAATTTTGGAAGACAAAAAATAGCATCATTCAGATACACTTGATTTTTTTGTTTTGCTTCTTTATCCTTACAGGTCTGTGAGAGAAGTTGTTCTCAAAGTAAAGGTGTCCTTCATTTAGCTGTTTCCATGGCTAGTTTTACATCCTTAAAGATTCAGACTGTTCTCGTGGTACCCTCCAATTCCCAGTCTTAGTAGCTTTAAAGCTGTAATTCAGTGTTAAGTCACTAGGTGGCGTGTGGCAATGAAGGAGAAAAGTTAATATTGGGAAGTTCTGATGAGCGCAGCAGGCACTGGGTGGCTTGGAAAAAACACGTTAGAGACAATATATTTCCATCTGCCTCTATTTTATTCACTTGTTGGACAACATACCATAATCGTCTATTGCTCAATATGCTTTTACTCATAGATGATACTGAAATCTGTTAAAATATTTTCTTTTGATAACTGTATAAAAAATCACTCTGTGTGCCTGTTTGTTGTAGAAACGAAGTCCTTTTTCTCCTCTCCCATCTGCTGCCTAATGAAAGCAGATATTAGAGGTCAGGGAGAGGGAGAAGAAGGTATCAGTACTCTCATGCATATGTAGCCATATTATTCTGTGAAACTGGTGTGATTTAAATAACATAAAACTTTCCAAGCATTAAGCTTACAAAAGAAAACTTTCTACCCCAGCTCTACATGAGATTGAAGGAAAATTGTTCTGCCAGTTAATATAGGTCTCCATGATGGAAATCTGTGTAAGGGTGGCAGTGCTGCAGGTAGAAGAACAAGCAGAATATATTTCCCTATAGAAATAAGCAATAGGAGCAGCAGATAGGTACAAAAAATTGTGTTTCTTCCACCCCTCGCCCTTTAAAACTTTCTACCTGTGTTCTGAGATAACATTGATTATACAAAGAACAGAGACAAAAAGGTTGCTTTTTTGTAATTTTGCCTTAATTCATTTTGAACTGTCAGAGGTTGTGACAATCTATGACAAAATAGATGGGAAAGTTATAGACTAAAATTTTTGGTCTTGTGTGCCATCTCTTGCCTTTGGAAAAACAGCCTTATCTCTAAATTTTATGCAGTATCTGCCTACAAGTATCCCATGGAAGTAAGTTGATGAACAATTATGTTATCCTGCTCTGTGAGATGCGTTGCATTCTCCCGCTAGCTCTGAACGCTTTCTTTCTTGATTTTTGTTTCTTCATTTGCTGCCACATCAATTGCAGATGCAGAAGTTACAAGGCTTTGAGCCATACAGGACATCAGAAGTTGGTGATGTGAAAGTTTGAAGTACTGAGAGTCAAGATGAATTAAAAAATTCCCTGGAGAAAAGGAGGCTCAGGAGAGATGTTTTGGCTTTTAACAGCCACCTAAAAGGAGATTATAGTGATGTAGGAGTAGGTCTCATCTCCCGAGGAACAAGTAATAGGATGAGAGGAAACAGCCTCAAGTGGCATCAAGGGAGGTTTAGATTGGATATTAGGAAAACTTTACAGAAAGAAATTGGAACAGGATGCCCAGGGAAGTGGCAGAGTTACCATCCCTAGAGGTATTTAAAAAACATGTAGATGTGGCATTTAAGGACATGGTGTCAGGGTAGACCTGGAAGTGTTAGCAGTTGGACTCAATGATCTTGGAGGTCTTTTTCAATGTAGCTTATTCTATGATTTCATGATCTCGTGTCTTCTCTCTGCAGCAGTTTTCATCCCTTGAAGAGGGCTCGGATCGACTGAGAGAAAAAGACTTACGAGTGGTTCCCAGCTAATCAGCTGGGAGTTGATTTTCTTATGCCTCCTCTGTGATCTGATAATTTCCTTTTGCCCATTAGAATCAAGGAGGATATTGTCTGGTATGCTATACCTCTCTCGTTAGCTCCTAGAGCCTTTAACAGGTGAAGGTGTCCCTTGGTAGTATTATGAATGCACACAGGGATTACGAGCAAAGAAAATTTCAGGGTTTGTCCAGTTTCATAGTTAGACCCCGGTCTCAAAGTCTCAAGCTTAAATGGAAGTATTGCTTCAAAAAAATATATTTAAGTGTCTAAAGTTCACCCACCAAAATTTTGAAAAGCCTTCAGTTCATTAATAACTCAGTCATGTCAAGAGAGAATGTTGCATGTTTTCTCGAGGATTTCCTTTTAGTTTAGTGAGAAAAGAAACATTCTGGCAAAAGTTGTGCAGGGATAACATACAACCAAGTGTGGCCATTCCCCTCAGGTGGGACCTCTGGTTCACTGACCACTCAATGCCCTGCATGCCACAGTGAGAAGTGGTGTGGCCAATCCAGGGGGTGTGGTGTGCCCCCACACTGGCTCTGCGTGCCCTGCCCTGCGGCTTCAGTGCTGTCATGAAGCTGCAGGCCTCGCCATGTGGACTCCAACCTGGCCCCTCCTCAACACTCACACCGTTTGTGCCGACCCAATAAAATTTTAATTACTGATCCAATGTCTCACACATGGTGCACGAATTCTTGACCGTCATTTGGTGTTCGCTTTTTAAACACAGGATAAGGATCATTAGAAAGTTTACTTTGGGAGCCACCTGTATGTTCAGAAGGGCAATGTATCCCATGATTTCAGCATCATTAGAGGATATAGGCAGATATGAAAAAAAGAAAGAAAAGTGGAACTTCTGCTCATCAGAGAGAAAGAAAATACTTGGAATTTAAGCAGACAACTGAAATAACTGATTATTTCTCAGTACAAGCCTTGTCATTAGTATAGCGAACAAATAATTCCCTCTTATAATGAAGTGTTCTTTTTTTTCTGTATAATTTAAGCACAGATTCAAGAGGTCACTTAAAGTTAAGCAGGAAATTCTTAAAACAGTCCTGTTCTGCCTATGTCAAAAATTACCCATATGTCTGTGCTTTTTGCTTGGACACACTTGTGTCCAAGTGTGTAGTTATTTCTGCTCATGCTTATCTGATGCATTTCACTCTGAACGTGACCTTGATGACTGCCCTGGGTTTTTATTCTATACTATGTCCCAGTTTTTGGAGATAGCTAAAATTAAATTTCTTTTTAATAAGGTAATCTGTCTTAGCAGACATTGATTATCTACTTAAACTAGTATTTAATCACTTTTAATTGGACTGCAAAATATCTTCATAATATAGAGGGGAATAAGAATTGTGAGTGGAGAGGAAAGGCAGAGGCATTTCGTTGGATGCCACGGCAAATATTGTATATGCAATTAGGAATGTATTTTAGGATTCCAGTAAGTGAATTAGGATGTCTACATTTGATTATTTGTCCAGACTGTCTTCGTAGACAATGCGTCTGATTCAAGATGCCTGTTTATCTCTATTAACTCTACAGTAGCATTGCAAACTACTTCAATTGTAGTTGTCTAAATTTAAGTGAGATGTATCCTACCCATGAGGACAAAATGTTTGACTCGTGCAGAAAGCTTCCTAGTTGGTGGATATTCAGCAACAGGACCAGCCTAAACAGAACTTGTTTCAAACTCACACAGGATGAGAAATATCTTTCTTAATTTTGAATGTCTAAGTTGAAGGTAAACACTTTTATAATGAATTCCTCTGATTTTGACATTCATATTAGGATGAGCTGAATCATGACTTAGAGAAGAGAACAAAGATATTTATGCCATTATCATCTTCCCTTATACGAACCTTTTTGTTTGATGTGCATGGCAATGGCTGCTTACAAATGGTTTATCTTCAGGTCAGCATGTTTTGACTTCAATTGTATGAGAATTGGTAACCAACTAAAGTGAGTATTTCTGATATCAGGCCCCTCAAAATTTGAGCTTCTTATCAACCCCCTCAAGACTTGGACCCCCCCCCCAAGATTTGAATTAAATTTTGCAATATTTTTTTAGTTGTTAGTCAGCAGCTTGTCTGGATAGTTACAGTTAAGCAAGCGTATTGTGAATGCTGTATGCTTGGTTAACCTTTTATTTTAAGGAAAAGTGAAAACAATCCCAAGATGAATGGTCTGTCTAGATGAGAGCCAGCAGTAGAGTGTGGTACAGTGAGGAGCAAAACTGATCAATAACTGGGGAAAAGGTAATTTTGGAAGTGGGAGTTCACAACCATGTTTTATTGACCCCCAACTAAAAATGGATCTCAGACTGAAATGGAGGGAAGAATTGTGCAGGTGAACTAAGTAGTAGAAGAAGCGACAGATATAACTAGCAAATAGTGTTTTGAGGACTAATTAAGAAGAAAGTTATGTACTATGTAACCAATAAATGATGATGCCTTTCTTTGTTAAAATGTGTAAATAGTGTAAGGTTTTGATGATAGGTGAACTAGCCATTTGTGAGTTACCTTTACTCATTTCCAGTGAGACATGATCACGTTTTATGTATATTTTCTTTTGTGCTGATATATTCTTTAAAAGTGCCTTGTGGCTGCTATGAAAAGAGAAGATAGTCCAGAAGGAGCTTTGATAGATAGGCTTCTTGAAGTTTGTTAACATTTAATATTTATAAATAAAGTGATTGTCTCTAATATACACATTAACATATGAATGTACAGTGGGACAGACTGCTACTTTGAATATGTTCATTGTCACGGTTCTTGTTTTGACTTAGGGATGTAGCTGATAAAATAGCCAGGAATAACATATCACATTATATTTTTATATCACTTTATTTCTAATCTTATTGTCTTACTTTTTCTCAGTTACACTTATACAAACACATCCAAATGTCAGTGAGTATCCTCTTTATCAAGGAAATGAGAATTTAGACCATGATTTTGCTTTTCATAGCCTAAAATCTATTACTTCCTTTATTCAAATGCTATTTAATTACTTAGAAACTGGTCATTAGATGTTTGAAACAGCTAAACAAATCGATATTCACTAATAAACTGAGAAAATGTTGTGCTACATTTCAATTAATTGATCTTAGTTAATCAGGAGCAGTATCTTTTTAGAGGAAGAGTATTTTTTTGATGTACAAGGCTTTCCATTATTATCTATCATTACTCAGATGAACAGATCAGCTCCAGTCAAATTGAGAGATTAATAAAGTTTAAAATACTGTCAGAAGTGTAAGCATTATTAATAACTGAAATTTTCACATGTGATTTTGTTCAAGTGTGTTTACTGTTGGGCTAAATAACACACACATACACTCATCCCACACACTGTTTTAGAACAGAGTGATGTCTGGGTTTGTATTCTAGCCACAATTTTAATTTTTAAAATCATGTTTTTCTAGCTTGCTGCTACTGGTGAAGGTTCAAACCGCCTGCTATAAGAAAACTAAGGATGTATTGATGAACATAAAGAGCTACATAAATGAAAAGTCCCACACCAATGAAGTAATTGCAATTAGTTTTTAGCACCATTAATTTTATCCTTTATGCATTTTAAGGCTGTAGTATAATTTACTTGGTCTTTTATTAAATTATATGAAAAAGATATAAATCATCATTTTGTAATGTATGTATCTCCTGTGCAATTAAGACATAGTTATTTAAACAGGTATAAATGTGTTCTAAACAGAATACAAATTATATTGTAAGAGTTTTTTGTGTTGACAGAAAATGACCTTGCTAATAGAGCTGAGCAAAAATATGCAATTAGGAGCACTTCAGGATGTCGGAAAGCAATCCTGTTGCCACTCAAAAAGAGAAGCTTACTTCTGGGCAATGGGTAGCCCTAGCTGGTGCAGAACCACAAGTCTAAAACAGGATCTTCAACTGCTGCAGGCTTGCATTTTGCCTCTGCCTCCTACAGCAGATGTCTAAAAGCCATAGCCTGATATTGTGGGACATGTGACTAAAACTTGTCTGGTTGAGATATCTACTTGGCAAGCGAAACTTTCCAAATTTTCCCAGTAATGACACAGTTCCATGAGACGGACATTTTGGGTTGTAAATCATGGATACAGTGACCTGGTGAATTTGTTGTATGTTAAAGCTTTGTGAAGTACTAGATTAGAATCTCACTGAATTATATAATTATTTGGGTCGGAACAAACCCCATTGTGCGGGTGGGTGGGTGGTGTGCAGGAGCTTTTGGTCCCTGCGAGGGGGATCAGGCCTGCAGCGCCACAGAAGGCACATGGCACGGAAGGCACGCGGTCTGGTCAGGCCTGGCCACGGAAGGCATATGGCAAAGGCTATCAGTCAAAAAACACACTTGGCCCCAGAACTTCTGGTTGAATGCAGCATTTCTCACTCTGGCCTGGACAGCACTGAGTGGCCAATGACCCAGGATGTCCCACCTGGGAGGAGCGGCCACGGTGGCCGGGCCACAAAAATACAGCAGCACATAGGCTCCTTCTTGTCTCTTCTCTTGGGAACGGCTGTCACCATGTAAGGTACTCTGGCAGTAGCTGTTTTTCTTATTATTGTTCTCACTTTCTTTACTTCCTTTCTCTAATTCTCTCTTCCTCTACTGTTTTCTTCTCTTAATCTTTCCTTCTGTACTCTTGATCTATTTTGGGCAACTTAAAACCAGTGAGTTGTGTTTTACTAAGCAGTGTGTGGATTGCTTTGTGCTGTGTGCTTCTGCAGAATGCTTCTGCCTTGGTTGCAAGTTATCTCTGTAAAACTTTTTGCCAAAAAGTTTATTTTCTCACAAAGTTAAAGTAAATTCTCTCTAGAAAGCGTGTCACTGTTTTTCTGTATGTGACTTCAAGGTAATAAAGAACTAAAAGCTTTGCAAAAATTCAGTTGAGTGAAATCTTTTGAAGCCTTAAATATAAGTAATATTCCTAGTTAAGCTTGTGGCTTCAAAACTACAGCATTGCCTACAGGAGCATTGATATAGCCAAATATGAACAATTCTAAGCAAGTAACCTTGCTATTACTGAAATGCTTATTTTCTATTAGTAAGTAATTAGCGAGTGTCTTAACAGGATACACTAGCAGAGAAAAATAAGCATAAAAACCTTTGTATCTCAGAGACACATATGACTAAGAAGACTAGTTATAGACATTCACCTCTGTATTTTCATATAAATGCAGAATCTAGTGCCACTAGAGAAAAATCACTACTTTCTGAAAACAGCTCTCACCTCTCTGCAATGTAACGCATGTTCAGTGTTTTACCAAATATCTGTATCACTGACTAGAGATGCTTCTGAGTTCAGCTGCCTCAGTAGAAAACAACTTCCAAAGGAGAGCTTTATAATCTTTCCAAATATGAAGAAAAAACTTTCAATGCAGCTCCAAGTTCATAAAATCTTATCAAACACAAATTTAAGATTATCAACTGTCATGAAAGGTTTTGTGATAAACCTTTGCAATTAATTTACATTTGATTGGATCTTCTGGAAATAGAATTGTGTATTTTTTCATGGCAGAACTGATTATGTAGAAAAGATATATTCACGGTCCTGCTTCTCTCTAAACAACTGGAATAAAATTGCAGAAAGGCTTGACAATTAGAAGCAGGAAAATTCCTGCGTTCATAAATGCTCTGTTCCAAAAGCACTGTGTTGTTCTCATTACTCTGAAATATCCTGGATTTTTCCTTTCTCTCTATGATATAGCTTGCTACATTTTCCTTTTATCCCCTCTGCCTTTGCTGCTTTGCTCTAGAGCCAGCTGTCGCACAGGGCTGCTTGCATTAGGGAACCACTGAAGGACCATCCTGCAAAGTGGTATCACCTACATGCATGATTCAATTAAGTGAAAGGTCTTCGTAAGGATTAATTTGTGCTTAGAGACACTGATCTTCGTTTCTTCTTTAATAGTCAATGAAGAGAGACAAAGGCTTTTCAGCTCCTAATTTAGCCTATAAAGTTAGGTTCTTCCAGAGGATGATTCAAAGCAGGATCCTGCCTTTTCTCAATCAGTTATGCAAGGGACTACACCTTGTTATCACTGTTGACATGTTCCCCGAAGACTTGCCTTTTAACAGAAGAGGACACACAGTGTAATTTGTAAGAGGCTTGTCCAAAACCTTCCCCTGATTCGTCTTTTTGTACACTTCGGGTTTTTCTATCTTCATCTCTTAATCTGTGAGATACTACGTCCATGTTAGACAGTAACAGTTGTTTGTTTCATCACTATCCCTATTCATTCCTTTGGTACAAAAAGGTGTCTCCTTTTCATTGGAGAGTATCATTTGAAGATAGGGAAATAAAGGCAAAACATTTAAGGGAAAAAAGAATCAGTGTATACTGGAAAATTTCAGTCAACCAGCCATCTTCTTTATGTGCTTTCCCTTTTTTTTATCAAATCTAAAAGTTAACTAAGGGAAGATTTTTTTTTTTACTGGTTCTATATTTTACAGTAATGCACTTATACAATTTATTTTGTCAAAGCAAATACACAGAACTTAGATGTCAGGCGAAGCAAAGATATAAATGCTAAACAACAGCATCAATACAGCTGTGTTTAGATACAGTTTCTCATTAAAAATTACTGAGGAGTCAAAGCCTATAGTTCTAGTTTAAACCATATGTCAATTTGTTAGTCCCTAAATACCTTGCCACTGTTTTTTACTTCTGGTTCTCCCAATAATCAGAAGAATACTATTTTATTACAAAGGTCAGGAATTTATAACATCCTGCCTCTATAGTAGATGAAAACACATAAGTCTTCTTAACCTAAAAGTGAATGCTGCTTTTAAAAGGTCAAATTATATTAGATTATTTGTATTTTTCAGTCTGGCAGTAGCATCTGAATCACTCAGACTAATAACAGAGAGTATAAGTACACAGTTAAAAATTAAAGGCATGGAGAGCCAAAAGTTTTAATTTCAAGGAAACATATTAGTCACTTCATAAGAAGGTGTAGATTTTCAGAAGAGATTAACATTTATTTTAAATTTCCATAATGCTTTTTAGAAATCATTCATCACGTTTCAAGGTCAATGCAAACAGAAAATGGGGATTCTTTCATAGTTGTTGATCTGTGCACTTATCTTGGAACTACAAGTGTTATGAACGGCATGAAAAAAATGACACTTTATTATTCTGTTGACACTTATTTATTATTCCTTTTTATTATTCCCTGTTCCTGTCAAGATAGAGAGATCAATCACCAGTTACTATCACAAGCAAAGGAGACTTGACTTGGGGAAATCAGTTTAATTTCCTGACAATAAAATCAGAGTAGGAGAAAGAAATGTGTCTCTGCTCCACCATGGACATCCTTGTGCTGCAGAGGGACAGCCTACCTCATCATGGTCTATACCACAGGCTTCAGGGAAGTCTGCTCCAGTGCCTGGAGGACCTCCTCCTCAACCTTTTTCACTGACCTTAGTGTCTGAAGGGCTGTTGCTCTCACATATTCTCACTTCTTTCTCTGGCTGTGAAATGCACAAGGCTTTTCCCACTTCTTAAATGTGTCATCCCTGCATCATTGATGAGCTTGGCCTTGGCCAACAGTGGGTCTGTCTTGGAGCTGATTGGCACTGGCTCTCAGAAGAGCCATCCCTGTAGTCACCTTGCTACCAAAACCCACACAAACTAGATATTTTCCACCCTTTTCCATTGCCTTATCTCAAAATACTCATGTCCCTGTTTGGGAGCCAAAAAGGACTGTGGTAGGTTGATCTTGGCTGGACCACTACGGTGCTTTAGCGCTGCTCTCCTCACCAGGACAGGGCAGGGGAGAAAGTAACATGGGAAAAATCTCATTATTCAAGATAAATGCAGATTAATAAAGTAAAAGCAAAAGCCATGTGTGGAAGCCAAAAACAAGAAAAGATTTATTCTCTACTTCCTGTCAGCAGCTGATGTCTAGCCACTTCCCTGGAAGCAGGGCTTCAGTGTTTGTAACAGTTGTTCTGGAAGACAGTTTTCATACTAGCAAATGTCCCCTCCCCTTCCCCTTGTCCCTTCCCTTTTCTTAGCTTTTACTGCTGGGCAGACACCACATGGTATAGAATATCCCTTCGGCCATTTGGGATCAGCTGTCCTGGCTGTGTCCCCTCCCAGGATCTTGTCCACTTCCAGCCTCTTGATGAGGGGCTGATGTTGTAGAGACAGCCTTGACACTGTGCAAGCACTGCTCAAAAGCGGCCAAAGCACTGGTGCGTTATCAATACCTTTCCAGCTACCAATCCAAAGCACAGCAAATGAGGGCTGCTGAGGGAAAAATGAAGTCCATCTCAGCCAGATCCAATGCAACATGTAAAAGACAAATTGAAAAAATAGTATTTACATTCTACTAAAGAGTTATTCTCTGTGGCTATGTTGCCTAACAGAAGGTGGGTTGTACATTTTAAAAGAAGTAAATAGTTTTATCTGTGATTTATTTTTAGGGTCTACACATCCACTGAATTTACAGATATTCTATTTTCTAAAATATATTTTCAGACTCAAAAAGTATCAAGTTGGGTCTGTTGGCTCAAATGTTTCTTAGGTTAGTGCAATAAATTTGCAAAAATTTCTGTTTTCCAGCCAGATGCCTCCACCAGACTATGGCATCCTTAAATATTTTCTCTTATAGCTGACTTCAAAGCTTGAGGTAATTGCTTTATCACAGCAGGTTAGGAAATCTATGTCTGACACAGAGGTTGAGTCCTGAAAATAGTACAGGCTTATGTTTTATGCATCTTTTGAAGACAAATTAGCTTGTTTCAGGAAGTTTGATCTCCAAAGATTTAGTTCTGGAAAATACAGATGTTCATTTATCACTTATTCCAACTGATGTTTCTGTTAAGTATTTCTTTTCCTTGTATCAGAAACTGTCTTGTAGGAATCCTATTTGCCTTAGAAGCATCAGGACACAGAAGAGGTGGATAGTGGACAATATTTTGGGGACAAAATGGAAAAAAATAGTGAATGAGATTTTACTGTTTTGTTTTGGGAGTCTGCTTTTGTCCATTGAGCTAGACACATCACAGTCATTTTGATACACCTTTTTTCTGTTGCAACAACAGTAAAAGCCCTCCACAACTTAAGACATTTGAGAAGTCCCACTCCAAACTGAGCCTTTGCATGTGAATGCAGATGTGTCAGGTCTCTAGAACCCTTCCTTTTCGTATAAGCCTGCGAGCGCAAAAAGAAATGAATTAGGAGCAGTGTATCAGTCCTCTATAGAGAATGAGTTCACTGCTTACCCAGACACCATTCTTCATTTACCCAGTTGATGTTGCCAAAAAATTCACTGTCTTCCTGACAGAGATTAAAAATAAAAAATATTGTTGCATTAAGTAAAAAATTACAAAAGAATCTTTAAAGCAAGAAAATACAAATGCGGGTGATCCTTAAAGTCCTTCCTGAAGTGCCTCTGTCTCTTAACTAGTTTAGGAATCTAAATGTCTCTCATTATTTTTTTAACATATTTAAGCTGAAGTCTCCGACTTGCTGTTACAAGAATTTGATTCCTAGTTCTCTGTGATTGGGCTGTTGTATAATCCTACTCGGTTTCTTTGTTTTCTAGGCTGTGTCTTGTAGCTTTTCCACCAGCGTTTCTCTATTTACATTTTCTGCTGTACTCTCTGCTTTGCTTACAATCTTCTTAAAGGTTTTAGGCTGCTTTCTCATTCTTATCTTTCTAAAAACGTGTTTGTGAAACTGTATGGCTGGTGTCTCCAGAAACAGCAATTTTTTAATCACCAGAGAAGACTTCAATATTAATTTTGCTATGAGTGTTGCATAAAGACCTATCATCATTCAACAGATGGTGGATTGGGAACAGTATCATTATAGAAAAATTTAACTTCTTAAATACAGTGTTGGAGAACAAATGTAACTAATAATGGTATTAGTATTGAATAGCCTCAGCTATTCAGATTTGTGACAGCTGGCAGATTTTGTTGCTAAGTCATTATGAATCAACAAGAAGTGGTGCTAAATTTATAGTGATCTGGATATCCTTGTCATGATTTAATAGAAAATAACCTTAAATCAGTCAATTTAAATTAATTATATGTATTTAAAAAGGAGGTTCTTGGTTTGCAGTGGTTAGATTTCAGTAAATTTAGGGAATTAATGATGCTGCACAGAGGAGCTGAGTATATTGATTCACAGAAATTCTGGGACTCCTCATGATCAGAATTCTGGAAAAACCTTGTGGAAAGACACTGTGGTCTTTCCTGACTGAAAATCATCTGTGAAGTTGTCAGAAGTAAACTTGGAAGGAGGAAGAAAGAAAATAATAGCTCAGAAAGAAAAGTAGTAAGTGTAGGTATACATTTCCTGCTGTAAGTCCGAGTTAGATTGCTGCAAATGGAATAAGAACAAAACCCCAAAGCCATTTTAGCTTTATAAGTATCTGTGAATCAAAAAACAAACAAACAAAAAATCCAAAAACAAACCAAGAAAAACCCAGCTTGAAAGAGCTACCTTGTATAGCAGAAACAATCCAGCTGCATTAGCGTTGGACTATACCAAAGCCCATATACTGTCCTCCTCAATCTGCCCTCAGGAAGACAGTATAAAATGTGTGTGGAACAGCATACAGAAACGTGAACATGTCCATACACAAAAGAGAAAGCGAAACCTGAAGATGCAGCATCTGAAGTAAAAAGCACTTGGTCATTTCTGTCCTGAAAATCCCATGTAAACCAGATATTTATAAGATAAACATGATAGGATTTCTAGAAACAAGTATCCTGCATCAATCTACAGATTAAGGAGGGAAACTAATAAAAAAAAAAAAAAACAAACAAAAAAGTAAACAAACAGAAAAATCCCTCCAAAACAAACAAAAAAACCCCCTACAGAAGCCCTATTCAAGTGCAAGCCTATTCAATGGACTTAGCAGGTAGGAAATAGAGAAGTCTGAGTACAATCATCCTGATGATGATTATTTGCAACAGTGAACATAATTGCATCTGCTGTACACGTCCTGATCTGTGTTGCTACTGATGTTAACAGCATATCCATCCATTTTATGTGAAAACAGAAAAATTAGGACAAAATTGAAGGACATCAAAAATATATAATTCTTAAACCTTACTTTAGACATGAAGGTTTTTGAAACATGCATCTTCACTGTTGACTTGTAGAAATGGGACAACTGCTTCTTATTTTATCTTTGTCAAACCTCAGTGAGAGTAATTTCAAAGATTTTTTTTTCACCAGTATATTTAAGTAGGATACTTTTTGGATGCACTCCAAACACAGCATGCATTATACACAGATTAATGAGTTTCATTTGTATCTACTCTCACCGACTGATTTGTAGGGAAGTATATCGTTAAAGATATCCAGGTAAAAGAAGAGATTAAATTATCCTGAAACTTTTTACCATAACAAAGCAACTTCTCTAGTAATAAAAGTAAATTAAAGAGATGAAAGAAAAGTGGAAATATTGGTCATTCAGATTTTATTTTTAAAAGTCAAAGGGTCACAAACTTGTTGGTTCATATTTAAATCAGATTTACACTCATTAGGAGTCTTACCATTGACTGCACTTGTATTCAGAAAAAAAAAAGAGTGCAAGTATTAGTCAAATGAAATAAATATTTCCATCCTTTCTAAATTTTGTTTCCGTATTCGTATTATCTCTTTTAGGTAATTTCTACAGAAAAAAAAATCAAATAAAATGTAAAATACAGAATGGAAAAAAAGTAGAAAATTATGTAAAGAAAAAAAAGTTTTTCATAAGTAACCATGATATTCAGCTATTTTAGATTATGCAACACAAATACACCTCATAGGTAACAGGAGTATTGCAGAAAATAGCTGCACCAGTGAATCATAATGGGGAGCTGCTCTGTTCACAGTCCCGTGTCTACTCAGTGTGGACTTGGTGTGGACCTCTGAGTCTGTAGTGTGCCTTGAGTATTTGAACCAGATCTCTCAAAATAGCTAGAATGTTGGATTAATGTTACTGCTAAAAGTAAAATATGAGTGAAGAAGTTTCTAGATGCTGTGAGAGACATTCTGTTGTCTCTAATAATTTTCCTAGCTCTTTGTGATCAAGTCTTTATTTATTTGCTCATAAAAACACAATTAGAAAAACATGAGACTATGTGTTGTGTGTATGCCTTTATTGTAAAAAACACCAACAAAACAAAAAAGAGGTTGAATGCTTTGTTCAAGGTAACATGTTCATAATAGGTAATACTGATGTTCTCAAAGACAATAATTCTATCTACAATGTTTGCCCAAGTTTTAAAATCATTTTATGTTTTATTTTTATACCCCTCCAGGGAGATAACATTGATACATTGCATGATTGAAGAAATGTAATGGAACCTATTTTACATCTAATTTCTGTGTGTATCTTCTCTTGCTTATAGAAGGGCATTTTTAAGGCAACTTTGTACAAACTGCCAGTTTTACACTGTTTTCATAGACACTTGCATTGACTGGCAGAGATGCTGCTAACTCATGTGTGAGATGAGGTTGAAAGCAAAAATAGATTTCCTTGTACCAACATCATCAACTGGTCTACACAAATGTTATCTGCTTACTGTTTTGGCTTCAGACTGAATTGCAGAGAAATAAGGAGTCATCTGCAGTACCAACCACTGTGTGAGCTTAATGCAGTGCATAGGAGAGCCAAGTACTTGAAAGAAAATTTTGGAAGGTTTTTCAAGTTTTTGTTCATAATGTTAACAGTATGACATAGAGGAGATGAGGAAGCACTGTATAACTGTGAGTAAAAGATTTTTCTGAACTTACTTTACCAGCAACCTTGATTCAGATCAAAGTCCATGAAAACATAACTCAGACTCACTAGCTTTCACAAAATCAATTATTTTCATTTCATATATTGTCACTTCTGTATCATTACCTGAGAATGTGACCTTTTAATTAAAAAGAGTCAAGGAAACATGAAATTAAAAAGTTATTAGATAGAAAAACTTTAATGTATAACTCAAGAAGAATGAGGGCAGAAGGAGAACAAACAGAGCTGCTTTAACCTTGTGATTAAAAATGATTTTTGAGTGCTAGAGGATGACATCACCATGCCAACAATGATAGCATATTCTTGCATCTTGAGCCAAGAGCACAAGCACAGATCTTCAATAAAGCTTAAAAAAAAAAGTAGTAGCTCTGGCAAATCATTATGGAGAGAGAAGGTGGTCTGCAATTTTGGACTGTGAATAAAATACCACTGGGCATTCCTCATTTGTTTTTTTCAGGAACTGCATTTAAGTCCTTGCTCTTGTTCTTCACCCATGCCAGGAGAAATTCCACATCCAGGAGAGGAGTTCTCATTCAGCCCATGCTGCCCTGCCTGAGGAAACTCAGCAGCAATGGTGATTCCTCTGAACGTCACTGTACCCATTCCCCACATTGGTGCTGAAGGCCAAAATGAGGTGGACAGATCAGTGGGCTTTTGCTGGGAAGAGCACTGACCAGCAGTATGCAAGATGAAAGAGCAGAGCAGGACCACTGATTGTCACCATGGTCAGCCAAGTGTCCTGCATAAACTGTGCAAGTCTGAAGTAGCTTGTCCTGCCTGAGGTTGACACATGAGGTTGAGTCAGCAGGCCAGCAGTGTGGCCATAACTGTGGCATAGCTCAGGCAAAGGCCAGGACTGTGGGTCTGAGCATAAGTGTGGGCTTGGACAGAAGCCTCCAGCAAGGCCTCTGTGAGGTCTCTCTGCCACCTAAACCCTTCAGTTGAAAGTTTAAGCAGCTGTACCACACCTACACTGGCTTTAAGCGCAGGCAGCCTGACCTCCATAACGCAAGAGGGCAAATTCAGGGAATTTGTGAGAGAGTCCCAGTGCAAATTCAGATCCATGATGCCAGCCTTGGCCTTTTCCCAATAATGCCATTAATGAAACAATGGTTAATGTTCATGTCAGGGGCAATGGACTCAGCGTAGCATTAAAGTACAGGAAGGGCACTTTACATCTGTAACTAGCCAATAGTTACCTTCTACCCTCATTCTATGAAATCTCGAAGGAAAACCAAGCAAAGAACTCAGAAAAAAAGCCCTGTAGATCTATACAAGAACCTTGAAAAATTAAATTTTATAAAGCAAGTTAGACAATTTGAGCTTTCTGATACATTAGTTTTACCTACAGTTATACCTACAGGCTGGTTAAAAACATTATAAATCTTACATAACTGCTGAGGGATATAAAAACTATTCAAAATTATCATCTGCATTAGCAAATAAAACAGCTGAGATAATACTATCAAACCAAATGGCAAATTCAAACCTTTCTTTAACTCTGTGTTGAAATTTTTAGGTTGGAAGTGTTTCACTATTTACTAGACCATTGTCTATTAGGTTCTAATTTGCTATTAGGATCAATTTTGCTAACTAAGTCCACCTTTGCTATTAGGAACATAAAAATACTGTAGTGTTTTTACAATAAGTTCTCAAAGAGCAGCTAGACTTTACTGGCCTTTACATTATAAACCCATTAATCTACAAACTCATGAATTTATCATTGTTTCCATGTGTGTATTTTAGTGTTGACTAATAACTCTTTTTGCTGCTGTGAAGAGTTAATTACTCTCGTGAACCTTTCTGTAAGGCAGATAATAGCAAGATTAGTTAATTACAAACTGTTCTTGCAGGTATAAATGGTGTTCATTTCAGAAGTGCTGAGTGATCCATAAGTTTAATTCAGTGCAGTATTGAGACAGCAAGATCAAGCACTGAATTTAATATGGCAAAGAACTTTTTTTGTTATTGTTGTTTTGACAATTACTTTTAAATTGCTTGAAGAATTTAATTATAATTATTAAATCCATAACACATCTCAATATCTTCTGTCTAATATTCAAAAGAAAGACTTTATTTTCAGTTTGTTTTAGTTGTCTGTATACAAGTAGACTTCCACAGACTTAAATGATTATAATTTCATACATTATTTTTATCTCTAATTTTCAAAGAGGCCTTGAAAATGTGTACATTCTGTGGCCTTTCAGATGTGTACATTTTTTTTTCTGCAGAAATAGTCTGTGCATGTTTTTCCATGAAGTGACTAACACATATACTTACAGAAGGCCCTGATACACATTGCCCTGCATATTTAAATGAAATCTGTAAAAAAAAAAAGTTTTAAATAAATTAAAATGACCATAAAATGTCTTTCATGGCAATGCTTCCAATGTATACGATTGTAAAACTCTTTAATCTTATTTTGAATCTACAGTTATTCAAATATTTTAAGTACATGGCAAAACTAAGGACTTAAAGGTATGTATTTGGAGCCATTTTTATAATCAGAGATCATGCTGCCCAGCTGTGTTGCTTCTCCAGAGGCACAGTTCTGCTGTGCATCCTCTACCTTCCCATCCTTCTGTGAGCTCTGTGCAAATGTTTCACCTAGTCTCAATTGGTAGTAATTGTTGATGTTTAGACATATTGAAAGAGATTTATCTTCCTGAAAAAACATTAAATTAAAAATGGTACTAAATGGCATTCTAAGAAACAATTGGGAAACTTTTATAAGGGTTTCGGTATCTGCTAAGGTATTTATTGTCTGAAATTATGTGTGCAAAATCTGTTGCATGATCATCAGTATCACATTTTTAGATTATGTGTAGAAATTCCAGCCTGTGGAGCTAGAAGTTACAAACTATGTTTCCAATAGTAGTGGAACAAGACCAACATTCTGTCAGGATGAAAATACACCAAAACCCCACAGATAATTCTAGAAATGGAGTATTAAATTTATTTAAATAAGTTTTATAAGAAATGATGCTGAAGAAAAAGAGCATTGAAAGTGAACTTTGAAATTCTCTTGTTGCAATTTAAGAAAACGCTGACGGACTGTGTCATATACAGGGGTTGTATCAAGGACAGGATCAAAAACTGTAATCAGAAGATTGCAGCAGAAGTCTTCAGTAGCAGGTCAGATTGTCTACAGGACAGGTGGCCATCTGAACTGGTAGATGGGGTCAGGGTTCAGTATAGTCCCCCTGTATTCCAGGAGGAAGAAGTTAGAGACTTACTGAACTCTTTGGATCCTTAGAAGTCCATGGGACCAGATGGAATCCACCCTAGGTGGATGAGAGAGCTTGCAGATGAGCTTGCTAAGCTGCTGTCCATCATTTATCAGCAGTCTTGGCTCACAGGCGAAGTCCCAAATGACTGGAAGCTGGCCAATGTGACACCCATCCACAAGAAGGGCCGGAAAGATGATCCGGGTAATTACAGAACTGTAAGCCTGACCTTCGTACCAGGAAAAGTTATGGAGAATTTAATCCTAGGTGTAATCATGCAACCCCTGCAGGATGACCAGGGGATAGGGCCCAGCCAGCATGGTTTTAGGAGGGGTAGGTCTTGCCTGACCAAACTAATCTCCTTTTATGACCAAGTAACTCATCTGGTGGATGAGAGGAAGGCTGTGGATGTGGTATACCTGGACTTCAGTAAAGCTTTCGACACAGTCTCCCATAGTGTACTTCTGGAGAAACTGGCAGCCTGGAGATTTGACAGGAACATGCTGTGCTGGGTTAGGAACTGGCTAATGGCCGAGCCCAGAGAGTGGTTATGAATGGGGTCACATCCAGCTGGTGACCAGTTACTAGTGGTGTACCCCAGGGATCGTTGCTGGGCCCTGTTCTATTTAATATCTTTATTGATGACCTTGATGACAGGACCGAGTCCTTCATTACTAAGTTTGCTGATGATACCAAGCTCAGAGCGGGTGTTGATCTGTTGGAGGGTAGGAGGGCCCTGCAGAAGGATCTGGACAGGTTGGAGAGATGAGCAGATTCCAATGGGATGAGATTCAACAAGTCCAAGTGCTGGATCTTACACTTTGGTTGCAATAACGCCATGCAGAGCTATAAGCTGGGGTCGGAGTGGCTGGAGAGTGGGCAAACAGAGAGACAGTTGAGAGTGCTGGTGGACGGGAGACTTAACATGAGCCAGCAGTGTGCCCAGGTGGCCAAGAAGGCCAATGGCATCCTGGCCTGCAACAGGAATGGTGTGGCCAGTAGGACTAGGGAAATTATTCATCCCCTGTACTCGACACTTATTAGGCTGTATCTTGAGTACTGTGTTCAGTTCTGGGCCCCTCAGTATAGGAGAGATGTTGAGTTACTGGAACGTGTTCAGAGAAGGGCAACAAGGATGGTGAAGAGGCTGGAGCACAAGCCCTATGAGGAGCAGCTGAGGGAGCTGGGGTATTTCAGCCTGGAGAAGAGGAGGCTCAGGGTGACCTTATTGCTGTCTGTAACTACATGAAAGGAGGTTGTAGTCAGGTGGGAGTTGGTCTCTTCTCTCAGGTAACTGGCAACAGAACAAGAGGACACAGTCTAAAGCTCCATCAGGGAAGTTTTAGACTTGATATTAGGAAGAAATTCTTCACTGAAAGGGTGATGTGCCATTGGAATGGGCTGCCCAGGGCAGTCACTGACCCTGGAGGTGTTCAAGAGTAGGCTGGATGAGGCACTTGGTGCCATAATTTAGATGATGGGCTGTTAGATTATGGGTTGGACTTGATCTTTAAGGTCTCTTCCAACCTTGTTGATACTGTGACACTGTGAAATCAGAATACTTTTTCAATGCTGACATTATAACTAGCCAGAGCAGATAGATAGTGAAGTCTATTAAGATTACTGAATTCTGTATAAAACACGCTGATGGAATGGACATCTCATAGCTACAGGCACATGGAAAAGAGGAGACAATCTACGTATTCTTGAGAAATCACTCAAGCAGAATTAAAAACCTTCATCTTATTCATAGGGAAACTACTAGTTTTGTTTTCAAATTATTGTTGCATAGTCTGGAAACCACACTTGTGGTGACAGTCTTTGATTTTGAAGACTGTTTAATGTGGCCCATGAGGGAACCAGAGTAATGTCCATCCGCAGAATTGACATTTCTACTTTCTAGGAAGAAATTGTATCAGCAACACCATAGCATTACAGCATAACATTGTCACTGTTGCCAATAGAGATGTCAAGTATCTTAAATGAATTGTCCAAGCTTTTAGAGCTTTAAGAACAAGATTACAAGAAATAATATCACAGTCTTTTAGAAACACCTCAGCTATCTCTAAATGACACAACGAGACTTCACAGTGCAGTATCATAGTACAAACGCAGACTTATGCTGCATTAGACCTCAGAAGAAACATAAGCACAATAAGGTAGCTCCTGACAGCATGAGTGTTCCTCCAGTTTTAGAATTAGCTGGGACATAGATTCTGCCTGGCATTCTACTATGTGTGCTGTGCAAATATAAATTACAAATTCTCATATGTGAGGGGTTCTTTGGGAGGACACTTTTGTTCAGCTTTATTTCAGAGGATGAGTAATATATAGTATATACCCTTTATGCTCATGTGCTTTTAGGCTGTAGTAGGAATTTTCAGTCTTCAAACACTAGGAGTGGCTGACCTAAGTACAGCCCTTCCCTATTCTTTCTGCCCCAGGTTCTAAAAAGACTAACTTAACCCTTGGCTTCTTTTTCTTAAACTGCAAATCTGTATCTGAAGTGCAGGCTACAGTAATTTAATATTAGTCTTTGTGCACTCTAGATTTTACTGGTGTTAAAATCATTGATATACCTAGTAAAAAGAAAACACTTATATATCCCTGAAAAGAGATTTGATGTGCATGTGCTAGTATAAAGAGTGTTGATTAATTTTTGGAATTTTATATATAAACACATAATTATATATAATAGAAACATTATTATCTAACTACTATACTAATTAAGTATAGATTAAAACTGAAATAACTCCTTTTAATATAGAAATATAACATGAAAAAATATAGAAGTTAGAGATTGAATAGTTGCTACAGTAAAGTAAAAATTTTATTTGACTTCTATTTATCATGTTCAAGACCATACATTTTTCTTGAAAGACAATAATTTCTTGACAACAATACATTAATTTAACTGGATGTATACTGCAGTCTCATTATATGACAGTCTACAGTATATATATATATACGTATATAAATACACACATACACATATATATACACACACACATATATATATATACGTATATATATATATATAAAATCAGCCAAAGATGACTGTTATTTATCTAACCAGACATATGCATGAGGAATCCATCATTAGGTGATGATTTATACCTTGAAAGTTTGGAATTTAGGCTCTCATCCATAGGCCAAGGAGAGACTAGGTTGCCTCCTCTGTAGAGCATTGCAACTCCTCCAGCTGAGGAAGAGCCTTTCACACCCAACAGACAATACCAGTGTAACACAGGCTTGTCCCAGATTAAGTATGAGAGTGGTGAAGCACTGGAATGGGTTGCCCAGAGAAGCTGTGGATGCCCCATCCCTGGAAATATTTAAGGCCAGGTTGGATGAGAAGCAGAAGATGTCCCTGCTCAGGGCAGGGGAATTGGAACTAGATGCTTAGTGAACAAGAATCAGAAGCCAGATCTGCATGTGACTGAACCTTTGCCGGTAGTGTCAAAAGACTCTCAAGAGAACAACAATGAAGATAACAACTGCTCAGGCAACAAATATGCTGTCCAGAAGATAAAGAAAAAAACCCACACACGATACATTCAAGTTCATAAGGTCAGTCACTTAATTGCAGTAATAAAGTGTATATAAATTACAGATAAAACAGCCATGCTAAGTAAATACCAATAGTTAATACAAAACACCTGTCAAAGGCAAACAAGGCAGAAAATTAAAATTTGAAATTAATGCTATGAATAAAGCAATGTCTTTTAATACTACTATTGACTATGAACTATGATTGCAAAAAATGAGGGCAAGATGCTTGAACTTTGATAGAATTGTTCCAGGGATACTTTACAGGCTTAATGTTCGTGAAGAAATTGTACTCTCTTGTGTATATTTGTACAAGATTGTATATATGAGTATAATGGTAATGATAAACAAACATTTTACTAACTGACATGCACAAAATTTATGGATCAGACCTTACAGTATCTCTAATGGCATCAGAATCTATCACTGAGCGGTGTGGAATATCAGAGCTTTTCCAGCAAAATTGCATTTTACGCTTCACTGGATAAGTTTAAGAATTCAGCTAAAACTTAGTGTCTAGGGACGTGTGTTAGATACAATATGACAAAGATATATATGACAAAGATATATATATGACAAAGATACATATATGACAAAGATATATATGTATATCTTTGTATAAAATGTAATAATATAGAGGTATGTACTGTGTCTAGGTCTCTATGTAGTAGTATGCATGGTATATAAAGTATATTATTTGCCTGTATTGTTATGTATCCAGTAGAATGGCACATTTTTGTTAATTGAGAAGGGAAAGATATGAAATACTATAATTTCTTGACCTCATTGATTATTTGTCATCATCACCATCCTCCTCATCATCATAGTTTAAGTTACAGAGCACTGCCATTGACAGTGTACTAAGAGCAATGGCAATAGGCCTAGCAGTGTTCTATAGAAAGCAATGGGAAAGAGCTTCCATTATACGGACAATTTCCTAGAAAAAACTTTCCAGTATTTCACTGTACAGAAAATGGCATCTCGATAATCACATCACAGATGAACATCACTACAGTCCCCAAACTCTACTTGTTTCTCGCCAAAATCCTTGACACCACCTTTGAATGAGGATGACATGAACACTTAATTTTACAGCCTCATATCAAATCCATCCTGGTGTTATCCTTCTGTGGCTCATAAATCCTCCTCCTACCACCTAGACTTTTCCTTCATGCAGATGTAAAGGACAGACGGTTCTTAGGCTGATTTCTTAGTCTTGCAGTCTTAGTCTAAATAACACTTAAATATTAATCAACAGAGCTTTTGTAGCTGAGGATGTGAAAAAAATCTCACCCCCTACTGACATTGTTATGTCAGAAAAATACCTTGTACAGAAACATTTATGCTGACAGAGGAGAGTCTTTGTCATACTTACTTTATGTCATTCAGAGGATTAGTGAGATTATGATGGCAGAAAAGCACTTTCTGCTGCTATGTCTTGCATATGCGCTAGGGGCTCTGCTGACAAAGTACTCGATGTAACAAAACCAATGATGAAGGCGTCAGCTTGAGTTTGTTGAGTTCTGTCTTCTGCTCTCATTTGATGTACTGTCATTGCCCCTGCCCTGAGTTTTAACCCTCTTATGGGTGCTGAGGACGCTCATACAGCTAAAATGATGCATAAAAACTCTCAGGATGTAAAGATTAAGAGGTAATCTGAAACTAGTTTGCCATTTTAAATCCTTGACATTTTATGTATGGTTGTCTCTAAATAAAAAGTCAGGATGATGAAAGAGGCAAAAGACACTTTTAGGTCTCTAAAAACATGTTCATAGTACACGTTCTTGAAGGTGAAAGTTGTCCTTGTATAAATTAGCCACTAAGAAAACAATGAGTCTGATATCTTTTATCTAAGCAATGAATTGGTAGAGGCATCCTTAGCATTATCTGAAACACATTATGCTTTGATTACAGCCAGGATTTTGGGTTGTAAATTATTTATTTGTGATGAAAACACACTCTAAAAATTCTCGCAGGCACATAATTTACTTTATGAACTTCTGGCTTGTATCACCATTTCTGTGGGGTTTTATTTTTTTTTTTACTGAAATAAAAACTATTCATGGGATTCAATACTTAGGATATTCAGACATCTCAGGAAGTTATGACTATGCTAATTGTCTACTACAGTTAAAACACATTATTATTTGCTTTTGACAATTCATTTGAAGGCAAATGTTTCAAAAAACCAATTCACTTGAATATGTCATGATTGACATATAAGCCTCATCTGCACCACTCCCAAAATGACAAAATCGAAATGCCTAGGTAAGCAGACATTCCTTTTCTCTCCACACTTTGATGTGTGTTCTTTCTTGGTAATTTTTCCCCAGACAATTCTCTATTTTTTTTTTAATTGGAAGCTATGATAAAATTAGAAAAAAAATACAGGTATGACTTATGTAAGATTATGTATTCTTCTGAACATTCACTTTATATTTTTATCAAAAAGATTTTCATAATGATTATTTAATTGACTGAAATGAGTTCCTTTCAAACAAAGTATTAATTGGACATTTGAACATCTCAAATATCTAAATCAACTCAAAACAAAGTTAGATGATGAAATCTGAAGAAAATCATAAAAAAACTCATGGAAGTGGAGCACATTTTGATTCTGAAGCTGTTAGTATGTTGTGCTTGGACCTGACTCCTCTCTTATCACAGCTGGGCAGAATGAAAGTTCAAGGGATAAAAATGACTCAGGAGAATAAGCATAGACCAGTCCAAAAGCTAGGTAGGATTCCTTTAAACAGGCAATTTAGAGCTTGTCCTAGCAGACAATACCTTACTTGAATGTTCTGAAAAAAGTCAGCTAAGAACCTCTTAGGAAGGTGCCAATAATTCCAGGCAGTTCATATAGATTGTGGTTGTTAGGTGACTGAAGTTCAGCACCCAAAACAAAAGTCATCTCCTTGGGTACAGAATAGTTTCAATGACAATATCAGCTCCACTAATCCCTTTGCAGTATTTCACCTCTCAGCAGGATGAATGTTTTCCAGATCAGTCTATTTCAGAGAACCGTTTACAGTACTGTGTGTGCATTAAATGCACACCCACACATGCATGAAAATGACAAATACATTGTAAATGTGAATTTACAGTGTTTTCTAGTTCACTGGACAGTGATCTTGAAACCACACATTGACCTCAGTTCTGTTAGTGACAATTTATAATCACAAGAAAGTAGTTAAAGTTGGTGGTGATGGTAGGAACTGTCCAGCAGAGACATTTTTTGGCTTTATGCTTTCTTTCTTCTACTCTGAACTATTCAAGTTACATATACATTATAGAAACTGTAAGGAAAGGTTAAAAATTGTACTTAGGTGCAGATATTTAAGGGACATAAGGTTTCACAGAGAGTTATCAGCGCACTTATTTTTGAGGCTCTGGGCAGCATTGCTTAGAAGAGATGAGAAAAGTATTTAGACTGCATGCCTGTCCTAAAAACTGGCTGTTATTGCTACACAGCGAAGGTAAACACCTGTGAGCCTGTTCAATGCACAGATGCAAATCATTCTACATATTAATTTCTCTATTATAATGAGTCTTGAAGGGGATCCATTAGAGCTCAGTTTAGAAGCAGGTTGGTGTAAATTTTCTTCTTCCATTTACCTGCTTATGTTTTCCACAAGTGCTGCATAGGAGAAAAAGAAGTATCTGTAAATATTAGAAATGCCAGTCTCCCTTTGACCATTTCATTATTATAGAGCTTTCCATTTATTTTTCTCTTGTGTATTTTTCGTACAAAGATGTACCTTGCTTACTAGGTCTTTGTGCAAGTTTGTTTAAAAGAGAAAAGCAAAACCATAGACTCATTTGAAAACTCAGCCCCTGTCAGTATTAGACAGTAAGCCAAAGTAGATGATTTGAAGACTTTCTGGAATGCATAGTAACAAATTAATGGAAAGGGATTTTTTGGGTTTAAAAATGTTAGAAGTGAACACAAGCATTATGGAGGATAAGGACTGGCTGTTTTAGAAGTGTGACCTCTTAAGACAGCAGCAGCTTAGTGTCTTTGAGGCAGGGTGGTGAAAACTGGCTGTAATTGCTGGTGACAAGTGTTATTTGCTTTACCTTTTCCAGAAGTATTTGAACTGTAGCTTGCAATTAAAGGTATTGAATAGTAATTAACTTCTATCCTGACTGTTAATGTTAAACCTTAAATCAATATACTACCAAAAAAAAAAAAANAGATTTCTATAAAATAGCAAGTTGTCAATATTGGATGAAATTGTTTCTTTTACACTTAGAGAGTTAATTTATATGCACATGAGGTGGGATATAATTCAGCATAAACCCAAGAACATTAAGTTTTGAAGAGAGTTTATGCATCTGAGGTTAAGGGAAGTAAGGGCGGCACAGCAGACAGAAAACCAGCGCTACATTTTTTTTTAGCAATAATGCTAAAAATGAGTGTCCATAGTCTGACACTGCTGATTTGTCATCACAGAGTAGTCAAGTAGTTACAGAGTAGGCAAGTATTCTAAACGGAAATTCTGAGTTTTATGCACAAATGTGTAATGCAGAAAATCAGTCTTATCAAACAGAACATCAAAAACTTAATCCATATCTGCCACGAACACACAATTTAAATAGATGGTGAATGCACAGATATACTGTACAGTGAGTGCAGGAGACCAACAGAAAGGAGGCAGACCAGCAACAGCCATATGTCCTGGCAATTCTGTTAATCCTGTCTGCTTCCTCATTTTCCAGTTCTTATTTAAACTGCCATAAAAAGCTGGACTTTCCATTAGTGTTGTGGAAGACAGTAGTAATAGGAAGAGATTTATATCCTCAATTTAATATGCTGTATTACTTTTTATAATCTGTTCATTATTAGAGTGTATTTAGGTCATCCAATCAGTTATCATTAAATCACCTATGACAATTTCACAGAATGAAATGATTTTGTGTACTCTTAACTAGACAGTGATGGGGAGATACAGTGCAAGCAGATCAATGTGGTTTAGTGTTGATGTGCCAGTGAACTATATTCTGTACATTAGAACAGCATTACTATTGTAAGTACCTTATAGGGGAAAATATTTCTATTATATTCATCATGTTTTGAAATTCCAAGGACAAACTGAAGCTTAAACTTAGGCCTTACTTTTTGAGTCTGGAGGATTTTTGAACTGTCTATATTTGATGTAAGAAGACAAAAGAATGGTGTGAAGAGAAGGGAAAATAAAGTCCCTTTAACATGCTCAATCTCTAACCGACACAACATACAAGAAAGCACTAAAAGCCTGTAGCAAGGACAACCAGTGCAGTGGTGTCTGGCAGGGTGCTTGAATATTTGGAAGTATTAGTCTTGAGTTTGAGTGGATTTGTCAGTAACAAGCTTGACAGCTCTCAGTAGTCCTGTTACAAGACTTGGCGCTCAAGTCCACCCTTCTTTCAACTGTGCATAAGCCCTGAATTAAGTAAGCAACAGATACTGACACAATTTTCCAGTTGAACAAGTTAGTCTTGTAGCTCACTTTCCCTGTAATCGTTCTCCCTGATTTGCATGTAAGGACCATTGCATGATGTAATTTGTCTTGTTTTGCTATGATCCTTACGTTCTTTCCAGGAGGGACTCTTGTGATCTGTGTTCAGTTAAGATTCATGGGACTATTTACATAGAAAGGACATCTGGAGATCATCTTCTCAAAAATCCCACTCAAAACAGGGCCAAATTTTCCCAAGTGACAGTAAGACAACTGTCTTTTAAGTAGCTCTTCCCAAATTATGTTTTGTCAGCTTTTATAATGGAGTACTGATCTTGATTTCTCCATATGCTAGGCTAATTCATCTGCTGGGTGAAAGGGGGGAGGAATAATTGACTTCTTTAAAGAACTTTAAAATTACTATAAAACATGTTGTTAAGATGAGAGATAGAATTAAGTTACCTTGGTTTCCAGCTATAAAAATATTATTCTATGTAATATTTTGCATAAGAGAGCTGGCAAAGCAAGCACTTCACCTGATATTTTATTTAGCATGGTTTATAGATCTTATTACCTCCTCTCTTTTATGATTTTCTTCTACTTTTAATTCTGTGTTTATCAGACCCTCTGCTTCTGTATAATACAGACTAGAACAAAACAGCTGGAAAATTGGAGGTTTTCCCTTCATTGCCCTTTCTCATGATGCTTATACTAGCTTAGACTGCATTAGAATAAGTTGTAAAGTATAAAGGAGAAAGGCAAAATTCTGTTCACAAGGGTGGCAACAGCAAGTCTAAGGCTGCCTAATGTGTCTGTCAATCAACTTGTTTTACAAATTCAGTGTACCAGACTTGAGCAGTCTTCTTCACAAAGACTTGATTAAATATGTGTAAAGAACAGTAAAGGAACTTCAGCAAACTTATATGTCTCTACAGTTTTAGCATAAAAATTCAAGGTCACTATGAAGCTAGAAATTAATAGAGTCTAATGGGAAGGTTATTTATTGTCCGTTTAAAGATTTTTAATGACTTACATATGTATGTATACTTTTGTGGAAATTTGTTCATCAAAATTAATTGTGAAAAAAGCAGTTATGAGGACAATATAGTTCTGACATGCTTTAATTGTCATTACTGATCTGCAGTTGACTACAGACTATAGCCTAAAAAGTCTTTAGAGCAACTTCTCATAATCTCTAGATCCCATCTTCTTTCCAAGTGGAATGCAGTTAAAGTTCCATAACTTGGAACTTGGACTAATTTTCTGGGGTTTCAGAGCAAGAGATAAGTTTTAGATTTATAGTGTGCCTGAAAAAATCTGATTATTATCTTCTTGATTCACATCTCTTCTCCAAACAAGATTGAAATTTCTGTAAAAAATTTTCAAGTGAATTGAAGTCCTAAGATTGTCAGCATGTTTCCTTCAGAAGACAGTGTCTATAGGAGGCACATATAATCCTAATTCAAAAAATATTGAGCAAGAGTTTTGAAAAATACTAGTGCCAAAAATTAACTAAGCTGAGGAAATAATATAATAAAACTATATGGCAATTATAAGGCAAAAGGAGAGAAAAGGCAAATTATATCTTCTAAAATGGTCTATGCGATTTTGGTTCTTGGTGTTTGTTTTTTTGTTTCTTTCAATTGTGCCATTGAATCAAGCACTATGCACTTGATAGCAGTAAAAAAAAAAAGTCAGATGCTGAATATAGCCATCTGCTACAAAACAACTGCACATACTTACTATATTTTTAGTTGTGGCGCATATAAAGTGGTGACTATGTAGCATAATGAATAAGAGAATTCAGATTCCTATCTACTGCCAATTCAACAAGAAATTTAAAATGTGAATTAATTTAATATTTTGATTTTTTAAAATAAAAAAGAAGCATTTTTACTATTATTTGAATGGATACAAGATACTGTAAAGCACAAATGCCGTGAGCTACAAATAGAGAGTTCAAGGCGAAGTAATAGAGAATTTTAATGTAATCAAAGAGGTCTCTATGTTTAATGCTCCTTGTAATCAATATTATCCCAATTTAGACTGCATTACAAGAAAGCTTTCTTCTGCAAAAGTGATAGTTTTAATAACAGTTTTGAATATCTTTTATTTTTCCTGCTATAATTCTTGTCTTTTAGACAATTTCTAATAGTGTCAACTGATACTCTATTTTCTATTCTTAGGGTCTTGCTAGCTAATGACTGCACAAAAGTCACACAGACAAACACCAGCCATGGTAGAGTCATTAATTGCAATGTCTTCAATTTTAAAACAGCTGTTTTGTGCTCTCCTTTATAGTGAAAGCAAGGCAAAAGCCAATGTGGACCAGCTGCCAAGCACATTTAGATGTCCGCTTGCAAGCTAGTACCCAAGATACCACTGAATGTGTAGATTTTAGCCTTGATTCAGGTGGCCATTCAAAGGCTCTTTGTGCCTTTTGAGATGTCACACCCTGACAGATCTTATACAAGATCTACAAGGACAAGTTCCATGTCCTTATGCAAGAGTAAGGGATGAACAGAATAACATATGGTTATTTCAAACAGTGTCAATCTCCAATGTCTTATTAACTGCTTTGTAGCCAATTTTGTCTACAGAATGATCCATCTGATGAAATGATATCAGCTCTTTCTGTAACGGGAAGATAGGCATTTCAAAATAAATTCTGCTACACTGGCTAGGTATTTACATCCTTCTGAAGAAGCGGAGTGAATGACACAAATCTGATTTCTCTCTGAATTGTCCTTATAGTTAACTGAAGAGAAATAATTAGAATTAATAATAATATCTAGGATTCATTGACTTTTGTCAAACATAGATGAGATTAAAGTTTTTAACTACAGAAGAACTGAGCTTGGAAGGGGTCTCTGAAAGTGAGCTAGTTTAACCCCTGTGTTCAAGTGAGAGCATGTAGAGCCAGTTGCTTAAGACTTCAAAATGGAAGTGAAAAAACAGAAAAAAAGTCTTATAAATAATTTGTCCTTAGCACCTGAAATCTAGTTTTCTGTTTGGAAAATTCTGTAGGACCTTAATCTTATTTTTCTATTGTTTTTCCCTCATATTTCGATGTTGTGACTGCAGTAAGGATAATATTTTGTAGAACTACCAAATAAACGTTTTGCTGAAGAGCAACATGCAAATCCGTTTCCCCTCAAAATATCAGTGCAGCATAAGACTTCCCTTAGCCTTTCTTCTGTTTCCCAAATCTTCTCTGGTATCATAAATAAATTTTCAGTGATGACCAAGTAACAGAAATGTTAAAATGAAATGAAACAAGACCATACTAAAAGAAAGGCCAAAACACATGTGTGGAAGCTGTGTGTGATCCGTTAAAACAGGAATCAGTCAATTTGGCAGCGTGGGATATCAGGACCCTCTGGGATGCAGGCACCCACGAGATATACAGGCCTTGTGTGCGTGGTGCTGATGACCAGAGGATCCAAGAGAGAAAGACTATGTACAACTGTACAGGGCACAAAATGGAGAAGCTAATGGAGTCTCTTCTTTATTCCAGATTCATGTGTTTTTATAGTGGAAAGATTGTTTTAGTTAACACAGCCAATAGACAAAAGGAAAGGTGGTCTTTTGTTAAGCAGAGGTCACTAAGCCAGTGTCTCAGAGCTACAAGAAAGTCACAGGATATTATTTACATTCTTTGGACAGTGTATCATCGTCTGAACATGCTGTATTAATAATCTAATAATGCCACACCCATGTGATATTCACTTTTTTTTCAGTCTAATTTTTCTTTCTTTTTTCAGTATTGTAATCAATTCATCTTTATAATGAGCTCCATGTGGATTTTAACAGTGAATATTTCCCTCATGCAACTTCTTTCACAATGGTTAAAACAGTAAAAAAGTCCATCTCATTATATATTGAGTACAGAATGGAATAATTATTAGTTTCCAGTCATCTATGAATTCGCATGAATGTCAATCTCTCTGCTGACCCTGCTTACTTTGATATTAAGATACTGTTCAATTTTCAGTGAAGTCTGTTAGAAAAATCACAGATTTGTTGCAGGAATACGCTTCTAGACAGAGGATCAGGTGGGATATGATATGAATGCATTTTACATCTTTTTAGCTGTCAGCACCCACAGAGAACAGCTTTTTAACTAATCAACTTCCATCAAACTTCGCAGCAGAAGACTGCAAAATATAGGCATGTGGGCATGTGTGTTTGTGTATGTGTGAAGACAGACAGTATACAATAGCAATAAAACAGAACACTGATCTTGGTTTGTTGTTATATCAGACAGCTTCTAGCAGAACCCACAATAACCCATATAGATTTATAGCAGCTAGTGTTACTCGAGACAGTTTATCTGAATAGGACAAATCAAAGAAGCTGTAGGAGTAGCCCAATAAAAGGCTATTTCTCAAGTCATGATCTCGGTATTATCAGTGATCTGTAGGATCTGAGCAAATGGTTCACACACAAGCAAGGGAACAATCAAAATGGAAAAATGTAAATATAATAACTGAGCATCCCATACTAAGTTTAGGGTTTTTCATAGGATGTAGATGAAAACTCTTCTTCCAACATTCCACAAGATAACTTTTGTATTTTTAGAACAGTAAATAGCCTTCTGATTAAAAAAAAAAACAGCAGCAATTGTAGTGTAGTGTTTCTGTAGTTCCATTTTATCTTACTACTTATCTGTTAACAGAACTGCACCATGAAAGTTTCATGTTGCAAATTCTTTGATGTATAGCTTTTAGAGGGAAGATTTTGAATTTCTGCACCATTTTTACATATCTAGCCTACTAGAAGTTCAGTTTTGTTTATAATTTCTGCTCAGATGATAGCAACTAGTCGACAGTTACATGTCTCTGTCCAGATTCCCTCAGCTATTCTGATTTGTCTACAGGAGTGTAAGGAGCATAATGAATTATTCAGGAAAGTATAATCTAACATATGAGCAAGCTGAACAAATGCCAAGTGTGCATAACTTCATTCATTGCCTGAGAAACAATAGGTGAAAATATGTTGTACATTGTGAAATTACTTCCTTTCCATTTTACCTGACACAAAAAGAGAAGAACATCCAGCAGAATACATATTTTGACTGAGTAGAAAAGGACACTTCCTTTTCCTAAACAATGTCAAGCAAAATATTTCAGACATTTTTATATGATACATTACTTCCTCTTCCCTATCCCTGTATGCCCTTGTGAATCAAGGTCCTGTAGAATATTGACTGAAATTACTTTATGAAAGTTACAATCGTGAGTGCTGAGCTAAGGGGAAAATGAAATGAATTTCATCATGATAACAAAGATTATGGCTATCATAAATTATTATCTCAGTAGGACTGAACCATGTAGGATCCAAGCTGAAAACTTAAAGATTCTATATAGTTATTTAACAACAGTCCCAGAATACTAAAGTGTTATTACACTGTCCTAGTGCCTGAGATGCCCAGATGGGAAACAGTCCTTTATGCTACTACTGGTGTTTTAAAATTGATGACTCTTAAATGTAAAACACAAAACAGGGAACGTTATCCAAGACTCCACAGCCTGATGAGGTGTTTTAAGCACTAGACTGTGAAGTCAAGATCCTTTTAATCTTCTAAATCTCTTCTACTTAACAGTTGAGTGGTGCATTTTCAACAGGAACTCTTCTGTATGCTTGTCTTTCCATTTCCCTACTATCTTCCAAATGGAGGCTGAGGTAGAGGAAAGGCGACAGTATTTGGGGGAATTTGGGTTTGGCTGTCACAAGAACACAAGTAATCTCACCCTCCTCACACTCCAAGTCAAACCAATGGTTCTTTTTTCCCTACGTTTTTCTCCAAGAGCAGTAGGAATTGCCATTTAGAAAGACCATCCAAATGAACCCATTTTGTGCAACTTTTGTGCAACTTGTACTCCTCTAGGATCCCTCTGTTGCATTAAAGATGCTGGAGGACACATCCTTGCCTAAATGCTCTGAAGAATAGCTATTGTTGATGATGCTCCTTTGTTCAGGAACTCCAGTAACACACTCTGACAGTACTAGAGTCAGCATGAGTGTTGTCTTAGGATCTAACAGAAGCCTTTGTGACACATCCATCTTTCAACAATTAAAAACTCTGTAACAGCCATGTAGAGTATTCAGACAGAACAATGTTAGTGTGACTAGAACTTTATTATGGGCCCTTAATTCCTATATTTTGCATTATTTCCTAATTTGCTTTTTGTTGTAATCTATTACATATATTGTGAATAATACCAATGGGTTCCAATGCATTTTAGATTATTCAAGACAGCATAGAAAATTTAAGGAAGTCAAACACTGGAAGAAACCTTTGTCTAAAAAATCACAAGAATAAGTTACAAAGGCAAAGTATTGTAAGAGAGAGGCAAAGGAGAATAGTAAATTTGGACATGTTAAAAATAAATTAAACAAACAAACAAACATATTCCTTCTGCGGCCATTTAAAATGATTTGCAAGTACATAAAAAACAATTGTAATATAATTAAGCCACTTGAAATAGTGAGAGCTATGCCTTTATTTTGTACCACGTTCTGAAGTGTTCAGATGTATTGTGTCATTGTCATGCAATCATCTCAGGTTTTGTTTCATTTTCAGCATTAATTTTATTAACTGATACCTTCCAGCAGAGTTGTCCACGCATAATGAGGCATGGGGACAGAGTAACAGTTCTAACAAAATATGACATTTCTGCAGGCTGCTCAGCAGAGCTTGCTCTGTGAATACACTTACCAATATCCACTTCTAACAGAGTGTGTCACATTCCTGACAAATCAAGGATGCATTGTGTTGAAAAGGAAGTGTCTGAGTGCAGGAAGCAAATACTTTTTCTGTCAGGGCAACTCTGTGGGTAATGTGACTGATTCCATTTTCCAAGTCCCTTGTTTCGAACCGACCTTCAAGGTCTTCAACAATTTAGCACAATTCCACTATATTTTCAAGGAACATTTTTTTGTCATTGCAGAGATGATTGTTCATGTTGTCAAACATTTACCCTTTTATTGCTCACAGTCAAGACCTTTTGTCATTCTCATTAATATGTCAAACCTGTCATAAAGGCTAGTAAGTTTGAAACTATGCTCTCTTGATGAGAAAGGCACTATATTCCAAAAAAGTTTATTTGCTTGTAAAATACATGGATATTTTTTTGTTAGTTCAAAACTAGTGAAGATCTCTGAAAATATCAGTATTGTGCAGTTTGCAGAAGAAGTTAGCCCTACAAAGTTGTGCTGTGTCCTTGTTTGTTCTATGATGGCAAGACTTGTGGTACGGAACTGTGAGTTGGACCATGGTAGAGATTAGAAACTATTTTGTCGAATTACAAATCTATGTAAATTGAAAATAAATAGATAATAAGATATGGGATTTTGGTTCAGAGCAATTACTAATTTGAATGAAACTGTTAAAAAATATAATAAAATTAGTTGGTTAAAAAATTAGTTAGTTGGTTTTTTTCAAGGAATGAGAAGAAAAATATTAACAAATTCTTCACAATTTGTCCATGGTTTTCATATTTTCTCTAGGTCCGAGGAACTATAATGCTGATTTCTGCAACTACATTTTTTCTCCTGAGTGATCCAGTTACTCTGGAGATACCTTTCTAACTCTTTCTGATTGCACTGAGAGTAAATGTTTTTCTGATGCAATATAGTTGTGTCCGTGTCTGTATTTGAAACACCTATATATCCAAGAAGAAAGAATCTGTTTAAAATTATGTTTAGATAAATGCTTAAAAAGCTAAGCTACTAGCAACAAAATAGCTTTTAGCATAAAAAGAAAACAAGTTTCTACAGCTTATTTTGTAACTATATTGTGTTCTACTTTACTATGGTTGAAATATGAATGTTGGTCTCAGGAAGTCTTGATTTGTAGCAATCATTACTGTAAGCATAATTTTTTAAAAAATGTTCCAATTTTAGTTTCAGATACTTATAAGGAAAACATGATTAAGGAACCAAGGATAAGAACATTAGCCACTAGGCACAAAAATGCCAGTTATTTAGGTTTGGTTTTTTACTTGATTCAATGCAAATATTTTGCTTTTTATTTCTATAAGCATCAAAGAAAGGTCCAATAGCTGATTTCCCTGTGTTTAATTATATCAAATTGTGGGGAGATATGACATATAAAATCAGAGCAAGACTCTTCAGAAGAGTTTGGTTTCTTTTTTCCCCCTTTATTTATGTTTGCTTTTCCTTTTGCTTGATAAAGAACTATATTCTGTGATGTTAAGGTTTTGCTTTGCATGTTCTACCTATCAAAAACCTGGGATCAATATAATGAAGTTATTAAAAACTATCAAACAGCTGAAACATTCCTGTAACTTGATCAGAGAAAAAGTAAGTAATCTTAATGCAAATTCCCTTGTTCATTTAGTTTAAACTTAAGGAGAGTGAATTGGTTTTTGTAAATAAGCAAACAAGTGTCAAACAAAGTGATGTAGTTGAATGTGATGATGTATTTATATATGTTCATCAAATAAGTTTTTCTTTCAGTGTCTCAAAATTCAGGATTCTGTTGATTCTGTTACATAAATGTAGATGTCCACAGCTGTTTGAAGTACCCATCTACTGCTCCTCTCCTTACATGATTCTTGATCAGACATGCTAGCTGCATGAAACTGTCTGGAAGAACATTATACTATATATAATGATATTAGTTGTCCTCTTTTAAGGAATTGAATTGCTTCTTTCTGAGTTGGAAAGAACACTGAATATATGAGAAAAATATCTTAATGAAAATGCAAGAAAGAAAAACATCTGTAAAGACTAATCAAAACATTCTGCTTTAGTATTTTCTAAAACATTTCTTAAAAGTATTTTTCTTCTGAAGATCAGAAAATATATCTTAAAAAGCTATAAAACTTTAACAGTCATATATTTATTTTTACCCAGAAAATTCATTGACACTAGGAGATTGTTTTAGTAAACCATGATTTTAAATTGAAAAATTCCACATGAAAGTTTGTGACTATTTCCATTTATGTCTTTCAGATGTCACAATATACAGTACTTCTATGAGATGCAAAGAAGGAACTTCTGCGTCATTGAGTTGGTGTTTGCTATATTAACTTAGACATCAGCTGCTTCTCATAAATCTCAGTGTTGTATGTGTGAAATATAAACTGGTAAAATGATATTTTTCTAATTACATAGTTATTATTACTTAGTTATTTAGTTATCTAAAGAATATGGAGTTTGTCCTAAAGACAGGTGCTTGTTTCCTGTCTCCTGCAGTGCTTTCAAAACTGCTGTGAGCAAAAGAACTCTCTGATTGCAAGGCAATTTGCTATATTTGCCTTCTGTAGTTCTCTATAACAAGTTGTTTGATCTTTCCTGACAGGAAATAATTTCTTTCACTGTGCCAGAAAGTGAATCATTTAAAGAAATCTATGTATTCTCAGTGCACACGATGATTGTCATAATTCCTTTGAAAGTCCTGGTGTCTCAATGTTGTGGTTTAAAGAAAGANGTCACTTTCTTCCCCAAATATCTCAAAGCTGAGCCATATGATTATTTACTACGTGTAAAAAGTGTTCTAAACTCCTGAAGAGCACGCTGTAAATTCTTAGTATGTAGAGTGCATCCCAGTTCCAAATCCTTTGACATTGTCAGTAGTCAGATACATATATATTAAAAGTACTCTTCTTCAGATGAAAAACAAATATGAAGGCAGAGAAGGAGACACAGGACTTGCAATTGACATAGTGCACAGGACTTAAATGGCTTTGAAAACCTGGATAAAGAAACACTGTTCACCATTAGAAAGGCTTTCTTCTTGGGTTACAATAGTGGCATGATTTCTAAGTATATGTTAGATATTATGGATTTTTTCAGACCTTTATAAGACAATATTACTGTTTCCATTTTTCAGACAGAGGTCTGGGCAAAAGGGAGATAAATGACTCCTTTCAGACAGTTGTACATGCTGTGACAATTTCTGTCACCTTCATCATGTGCCACAGGAAGCCATCTTGATTCCCTTTGATTCAGAACTTCAATTTGCTTCAATTCTTTTACTTTTAGGCCCTTTCTAAAATGTACTAGACATTTCTTCACATGAATGGCTTCTAGCTCACAGCTGAAGCACTGGCCTTCCTGCTCCCAAAGATATTGGTCATACCCTTAGTTCTCTGTGCCTCCAATGTTGCCAAATATTCTTTAAATTTTTAGAATTTGAGTACTATTCAGAATACACTGCAGCCATCCAGGCCTGATAAGGAATAGAGGAACAAAAAATGGAAATGAAAGGTAAAAGTGTAAAAAGGTCACCTGTGCACTGCACTTCAGCACTACAGTCTAGTCTATATTCTCATTAAATTGTATTTTTAACTATGTTCTGTGTGGATATGCTCTCTATTCTTGCTGCATATGTGTCATACTAGCCCTCTTCAAAACGAATTAGCCAACAAGTGTATAAGAAGTAAGTGAGATAAAAACTGTGGGGGCTCATAGGCTCAAATGAAGAGCAGGGAATCCATGGACAATCTACAGGATAGACTGAGTGTCTAAGGCCAGCTGCTGTTCAATTTTGTACAGGTATGTGTAAGTAAGTATGTATGTATGTGCGTGTGTCTTACGGACACTTACTGACTTCAGTCCCAATCAGCTGGAGAAATGTCATAGGATTCAGGCTTTCCCTGCTATTCATTGTTTGAGTTTATGTAGGTGCTGGTGTTGGAGGTGCTATTTTCCATCCAAATTACCAGAGGGTGCCTGGCCTTTTGTGTATGAATTTTGTGTTTGAGGGTATGTGCCCATCCATGCATTCCTATTGAGAACATATGGCCTCACTAGTGGTTGTACCTAGGGACAAGGAGCTGCAGCAGCCAAATCAGCTGCTGAATTCAACATGCCTGAACAGTCATGTTCGAACTGCTCACTGTATAGCAGCTACCCTGTTGCATTCCTGCAGCTAGCTGAGGAACCTCCTTGCTTGCTGTAACTTTAGTATCAGATTCTTTAGTGAATAATATTCCTTTACGCCATGATCAAGATAAAACTTTATTTCAGGTGACTCTCTGCTTCTGTTTGTATAGTCTGAAATTGAATATGTGTGCTATCTGCAGAAGTGCCCCATAGGCAATGTATGTACAAGACCTTCTACAACCAACCAGGTATTTGTGTTCAGGTGGACAAATCACACTTCAGTGTCAAATCTAGCTGAATTCGAACTTCCTCTTTGACCCAGACGTGGCTGTTACCAGATATAGCAAGTCAACAACTCTTCTGGTTGACTTGAAAGATGGAATGTCAAAATCTCAAATTGCTGATATACTTCTCAACCAAAAAGTGTTTGTATCATTCTTATATGTCATCAAGGTTTTTTATTTTGCTTTTGTTTTGTATTTTTTGTGCTTGAAACCAAATAAATTTTTGAAACAAAAAAGAAAAATATATCACCAAAAATTTTGAAAGTAAAACTGAGATGATTTCAGGACTTTGATGCTTATGAAAGGGAGAGAGTTTTAAGAGCTAATCCATTAAAATATTTTTAGTTTAAAAAAAAGAAAATTTTTTGTCCAAAGATACTAAAAAATTCTGAAACAGAGCTGAATTTCTTTTGCAAATGAAAATGACAATAATTTGAAGAATTATAAGTGAAAATGCCCATGAAAAGACAATGTTTATAATAAGATTGATCACTCTTTCCATTTCCTTCTCTAGTATTTGTTTTTTGGGGGGAAGTTTAACATACAAGTAATGTAGTTTGATAAAGCAAAAGATGGGAATGCAAATTGACAGCCTTTGATTTAAGAAGATAAATAATTTAGAAACACAGTAACTTTGCTATCAGGGCACAATTACATATTTCAATATTTATTAGGGTTTTTCTACAATAATTGTCAAATGTAATACATGTTTCAGGCTTTCAAATACATTAGCTTTTAGTAGGCAACAGTCAAATCTATGGGATTCTTCAGCTTAGACTTTGAACTGGAGAATTATTCCATACTTCACATATCTGGTAAGCTGTAGAAAGCATATAAGGAAATTTAGAATCTGGTGAGATTACTTTTGGTTGGTCTCTGTATTTATAGTTATTTTAGGTTTCATTTATTTTTAATGAAATAAACAAAGCAGAATTGATTTATGGTGTATTATGTATCTGTGGTCTACATTTTTCAAAATTTAAACTTCTTGAGCTTATGACAATCAAAAATGTTACATAAAATTTTCAGTGAGTTCCTTCCAGTATATGTTGTCAGACACTAAAAATAGTAATTTTTCTTTATTAATCACAGTCCCTTTAATGTCTAATACAGGGTGGACATTATGCCTCTCCATTGAATTTTCTATTCACCTGCTACCATGTTATCTCAAAATTGAATACTGCAATTAGTAATAATGCCAATTCCATAATGTGGCTGCAGATGAGGTCAGTAAAGTGAAATTGCAACTAAATTTCAAAATTAAAATTTCCAGACTCAATCTTATAAATGCTTGACGCTGAGAATAAGGCATACTGTAGAAAGTCTGCTAAATGGTGATGCAATTGCTGACATTAGAAGTCAACAAGAGCGACAATATATTTTGGGATCCTCCAGTTTCCTCTTGTATCATGATTTCCCTTCCCTTCCCTTCCCTTCCCTTCGCTTCCCTTCCCTTTCCCTTTCTAAGTTAAAAAGAAACTGAGCAATATTAGTTTGGTCTATAGCAAAAGAAAAACAACACAACAACTAAACGAATACAATCTAGATTATCTTCTCAGGCATCCCAAACTTTTATTTTATTCTTATCTGCAAATGAACATCTATAAATATATCTTATTTCTGCTCAATGGAAATGTTGCAAAGTTATTGAAAATCTGTGACTAAGATAGCTATTTTTGATTTTTTTTTTTTGAAAATCTGTTTTAAAGAAAAAATGGAAACCTTTTTTTTTAAAAAAAAAAAGCTTAAGAATTGGAATTGATTGATATTTTAGTTATGCATGTGATTCAAAAGTTTGCTGACTGAAGTCTTTAGGAATAATGACTGTGTGTAACATCCCGTCATGACAGAGTGGTAAGTAAATCTGCCTTTATCTGTGAAGTTGGTGAGAATGCTTACAAATTCCCTAAGAATGTACTGTTGATGTGCAACTACCTCAGGAAGTGTTAGAGGAGGATATATCAGATGTTCAAAGTACTGCATACTGAGCAGAGACTGAAGGCAGGAAATATCCCATAGCAAGCTATGATATGCACAAAATCTTTAGACATTAATTTGCCTTCAAAGTCTAATTTGAGATGTTCTGTCTGTATGAAGTAAATTAATTTAATTTTCCAAACTATCAAATGTGCAGAAGGAAAACTTACCAATGGAGTTACTATAAGACATAATATTTTTGATATCTGAAATGCACTGAGATGTATAATCAAACTAAATATTCTTGGCACTTAGATGAATAAAGGCTTTAAAAATCAAGTATATGGCTGAAAGGCAAAGTACATATGTAATGCCACTTTCTTAAAAATTGGGTGTATAAATCACTACATTGCTGAGTTATATATGATTTAGAAGATTTAACAGCATTTAGTTTCCTTTAATGCATTATGCAGATTCTAGATGAAATTTAATGAATTATTGCCTAAGCAAATACATTTTAGTGCAGCTCCTTAAATAGTAAAAACCTAAACCAGAGATTTCTCCTAAATTGCATGACTTTGGAGGTGAGTAGTTCCTTGAAACAAGCTGAGGTACTGACATATCTGCAGGTGTCCAAATGGCTACTGATGCTTTTATTCAAAAAATCCATTAGAAAAATACCTTCTGGACAAGACAGCCTTTCCTTACCTATATTTACTTTTTTTCTTTTTTTNTTTTTTTTTTTAAGGTATGCATTGTTCTGTTCATCTGTTCCTAAGTTACTAAAAAAAGTTAATTAAAAGAACTAAGTGGAACTTTCTGAAATGCTGGTTTTGCTTTTGCAGTAGCTCTGAAGATCAGACAAAATGTGTCAGGAATTCCTGCTGTATTTAAACCTATAAATCGAAGATCTAATGATGAAATCAAGAGTGTAATGATATCCATTGCTAAAAGTTGCCTCAGTTCTTGATTCTAGTTCAAACCCATGCTTAATCTTGAAAGAACAGGAAGAGAATATTCTTTTGCACTTTTCCACAAAATGTTTCTGGATAAAAGGTTATCATCAAGACTATCATGCTTTTGACTTTGAAACATCATGCTTTTCTTTCAACTTTACTATCTACTGCAGGGAAAAAAAAGAGAGGGAATTCAAACTTTTTATAATTTTTTTTGCTTGAAAACGTTTTTGATAGGACTTTGTTCCTTCAGAATCTGAAATAGCTTCTGAATTTCAGCAGGGTTTAATAAAGGAGAACTTTATAGTATCAGAGTGGTGATCAATATAAGGCATATAAGGGTCTTCCAATATACATTCCCAGATAGCTAAAGTATGACATCTGTGGTTTCTGGGTCTTGTAAACAAGAAATATAGACTAGACTGCTTATTCGGTTGGAACTATTTGTGATCCTTATTCAGCATTTCATATTCACAGGTATTCTGCCTGCCAGGCACAGGATCTTTAAGAAGAATTGCAAACTCCAAATTTTCTGGGGATCTGGCAGCCCTGATCTTTAACAGGTACAGCTGCAGAGAGAAGATAGAATAAATCACACAAAGCAGTGGTTTGTGTTACCAGATTGTTACCAGATTGTGCTACAGCGTTACCAGATTTTTTAAAGTGTGGTTGTCCGCAGTAGAAGAAGATCCAGTTAGGGACCATTAGAGCAAGCCAGTAGGCTGGAGGGAATGGACCCGAGGGTACTAATGGACCTAGTTGTCATTGTGAAGTGGCTGTCATCATCTTCAAGGGTAAACAGAAACAGGAGGAGGTCTCTGACCCAGTGATATCAATATCACACAATAACATGATATTATAAGTTGAAAGGTTTTATCTAAAAAAAAGGAATTTGCTGATTTGCTGTCACCATAGCCCCTCAGCAGGCTCTGACACAGACATTTTCAGCTTGATTACAGAGCAGTGAGTGTAGGTACAGAGTTTTAACTACTCCCAGCCCTGCCAGACGGATGCACAGGCATGGTTTGCTCATGATAAAGTCATAAGAACTGTTCATGAATACCTTCTTATTCATGTGCCTGGGCAAGGTTTCCTAGAGAATTTAGCCCATAACCTCTCCAGGGCTTGATATGAGTCTGCCTTCTTGCCCATTCCAAAATGGAATGTGATTTCTGTCTGCCATTTTTTTCCCAGAAAGCAAAGGCAGACGTCACTGTCTGACACTTCTGCTTTTGAATGCCTTAGATTTTTAAAGCTTTGATTTTAAAAGATACTCAGTGTCTTAGGCTCATTTTACATGAAACTATATGTCTTTTATAGATGCAATAAAAATATCTTGTAAGAAGAGTAATCAGAGTTATTATTGAAAGCCCTGATCTTTCATTTCAATGGACAATTTTTGTAATAATAGAAGAATTGCCAATAATTGAAGAAACAGAAACACACAAGAAGAAAAGTAACTATAACAACAATGTTTGATTGGACAATAAGTTTTCTAGGATGCTACAGTATAGAAGATGGAAAATATATGAGGAACATATAATGCATAAATTATTTTTAGCAATTTAATCAAAATTAGTGTTATATATTGACCTCTCCTTATCAGCTATCTCAGTCATCTTTGTATATGTTTCCATAAAAGAGCTACGAGGAGGAAAAATCTTTTGAATTAAACTTGAAATTTAATTTATATATAAAAAGAATTGTTGCTGCGTATATTTACTCACACATGTCACATGTTATAAATAAAATGAGTTGTAATCAATAGGACTGGTCTCAGCATGTGTAGTTCACATGCATAATGATAAAACTGAGATTAGTATGGTATTAAAATAGATGAAAGTGTGGTGGTTTGAGGGGGGCTGGGATATCTGGGGGGTA
>VXBA01005920.1:457073-481734 GCA_013399895.1 Serilophus lunatus
TCCCCCGGGCCCTCCAGGAGCACGGGTCTGGGGGGGGGGGCACCCCGGGGCCAGGGCCGGCATGGCCCTCATTCCTGCCTGCTCCCCCCTCCCTGAGCGGTGCGCGATGGCCTGCCGGGGCGGGTGATGGCCTGGGGGCACGGTTGTGGGGGAGCCCCGGCGTGCCCGCAAGCAATGGCAGGGCGGCGCAGCAGATGGAGTCGCGGCAGCTCTCGGCTTGGAGGCAAACACATGCTGCTGACGTGCTGTGGCAGCNTGGGTCACCCCCAGCCACCCACTCACTGTTCCCTGGGCTGGACGGGGATGGGGATAGCCCTTGCTCCTACCTGNTGCTGCTGACGTGCTGTGGCAGCCCCAGAGCACAGTGGCTGCTTGTGGACAGCGGCAGGGGCCCAGCCCTGGTGCCATGCTAGTTATAGCTGCACAGAGGGGCGGCAGTCACTCCGAGGTGTCCCCCGAAATGCCGCGGCTGTGAAAACAAAGATGGCGCTCAGGGCCCAGGCGCGTGATTTTCAGCGGAAACTGCCATTGTGCCTAGAGTGAAAACACTGGAAACAAGGCGGGGCTCGGCCCCGCTGACCAATGGAGAGACAATTTGGCCAGAAAGGAGACAGCGAGATTCGCACGAGAACTAGAGGGTTTAAAAAGCCAAGGACAACAGCCCTCCCTCTCTCTTTGGCTCCTGGTCTGGGGGTGAAGCACACAGCTCCTCTCCTCCTCACTCATAGGCCCCACGGCGTGACTCCACCCATTTCTCTCAGCACGGAAGCGATCTCTAGCTTGAAAGCAAGTAGCTACTCCCCAAAGGTGAGGGGAGGGGGTCACTTTTCACTTCTTTCTGTGTTTTTCAGAGGACTTCAAGGGCCGGGGAGTGATTCCAGCAGACAGAGAGGGAGACAGACGGCTTCCCTACACTTCCCCCTGTCTTCTCAGCTAGTCATCTAGCTGGGAGAGCAGTTCCCTTTCTGTTTTTGTCTTTTTTTCCTTTTGTGTTTTCTGCATGTCAGGTGTTTCTCTGTGTAATTTTAGGGTCCCTGAGGGTTGTCCCTTCTTCCCTATTTTAAACCCCCTGTAATGAACTGTTCACCTGCTGCTAATTTTGTTCAGTTTTCCGTCATCTTTATTGCACTCCCTGAGACAATAAAAGTGATTCAACCCACTACAGAAAGGAAGCAGTATTCTATTAATTACTTGCATTATTTTGAGGGGAAAAATAATCTGTTAATGACTCTTTCCTGTCATAACCTAGTCATTGAGGCTTGCATAAATTAGCCTTTGAAATAATTCAAATTAATTTAATTTGAAATAATGAACTTTATGTTAAGTTACAGAGACAATCATTTTGGAAGTTTTCAATATTTGTGTAAGAGACACTTAATTGCTTAGGGAGGCTCATACAAATCCTGAAAATGGGAAAAGAGCATGTTTATATGACACTTCTGAAGCTACCTACTTGTTCCTCCCACAGAAATGATTTTAACGGGTGTTATTTGCAGTCTACAATAAATCCCATGATTGCCAGATTCTATACAGGATTTCAATCCTATATGCCTGCTTCACTCTAAGGCTGAGAAAAGAAAGAGCAAATAGGTAGTATACTGAAATAGAATACTCTGAAATACAAATATTTATAAGACCTGAAATAGGAAAAATAATCAATTACTTCATTTGCCCATTTTCTTTTTAGAAATATCCTTCTTAGTGCTAATCTTTCTTTTCTTACATTTTCCCCCGAAAATAGTAAGATGGCAATTTCTGCAGAATAAAAAAGTGATCTAACATTTTATTAAAGGAAATTGACATATTAAAATCACATAAACATTCCATAAAATACTAGCAATTTTGTTTTCCTTTTTTTCTCTTGTATCTCAAAATACATTTGTCAATAATAGAAAAAGCATTGATATTCCATGAAATCTCTGAAATAGAGCTACAGAGAAAGTGGCACAGATAGTTTATTAGTAAAAAAAGCAGTTTGATTTCTTGAATGGGTTTTTTGCCATCCTTTATCAGTAATTACAGAATCACAGAACTGACAAGGTTGGAAGAGACCATAGAGACCACCGAGTCCAGTCTATTACCTAACCTATTACCAACCTATTACCCAACACCTTCCCATCATCTAGATCATCTAGATCTTGGTACTAAGTACATCATCCAAACTTTTCTTAAACACATCCTGGGACAGTGACTCTACCACCTCCCTGGGTAGGCCATTCAGGGGGAAATCACTCTTTCTGTGAAAAAGTTTTCCCTAATATCCAGTATAAAACTCCTCTGATGCAACTTAAGACTGTGTCCTCTAGTTCTGTCACTGATAGCCTGAGAGAAGAGACCAACCCCTGCCTGACTACAGCCTCCCCTCAGATAGTTGTAGAGGGCAATAAGGTCCACCCTGAGCCTTCTCTTCTCCAGGTTAAACAACCCCAGCTTCCTCAGACACTCCCCACAAGTTGGAGCTTGTGCTCCAGCCCCTCGCCATCCCCGTTGCCCTTCTCTGGACACATTCAAGCATCTCAATATTATTCTTAAACTGAGAGGCCAGAACTGGACACAGCACTCAAGCTGTGGCCTAACCAGTGCCGAGTACAGGAGAAGAATAACTTCTCTGTCATACTGGCCACACTATTCTTGATGCAGGCCAGGATGCCATTTGCCTTGGTCACCTGGGCACACTGCTGGCTCGTATTAAGTTTTGTATTGACCAGCACTCCCAAGTCCCTCTCCACTTGACCACTGTCCACCCACACTGCTCCCAATCTATAGCTCTGCATGGGGTTATTAGGACCAAAGTGAAGAACCCAGCACCTGGACTTGTTAAACCTTATCCCACTGGAATCAGCCCATTGCTGCAGTCCGTCAAGGTCCCTCTGAAAGGCCCTCCCACCCTCTAACAGATCAATACTTGCTCCCAGCTTGGTATCATCTGTCTTCCATACCATCAATCAAAATATTAAACAGGACTGGGCCCAATGCTGTACCCTGGGGGACACCACTAGTGACAGGCTGCAAGAAGATGTGACACCATTTACCAATTAGATATATAAATGGTAATTTCGGTAAAAATGTTAATTATTTAAGGAACTTCATAGCAACAGTTGTCATAGTTTTAATAGGTATAATATATAGTGAAAAATGTTTATTTAATTAAATATGTATTTCCAACCTGGACTGAGTAACCTAATATTTAGCTATATCAAGCATTCACCTTCCTCATTGACTTCAATTAACAAAGGTCTTCAAAGATTAAACTCTCAGCTTTCATATTGTGCAACGAACTCTAAATATTTCTCTGGTGGGAGTAGCTGCAATATAATCTCTTTGGAATAGCTGCAATAAAATGTCTTCCTTCTATACTTAATGACCTGTCCTTTAGAAGTCTGAGATGAAGAAACCGGTGGTAAAAAAAATGAAATGTTTTCTTCTCTCCAAGGGATTTCTGACTCGTGTCTGAGAATTACTGCTTTGAAACTGCTGTGTAACCAAATGTTTCCATTATTTATTATGCCTTCTTTCATTTCTTGGTCTTGTGAAATGCCAGTTTGTCTTTGAGTCAGAGTTTTTTCATTTTGACCTTAATAGCAAGTAGAACATTTGAAGATAAGTGATTTTCTTGTATAAACTACACTCTTAAAACAATTTTTGAAGAAAAGTTGATATTCCAGTTCATCAAGCTCTTGTGCCAGCCCCCTAAACTTCTATTACATTTAATTTTTCTTTTCATATTGTTTTCTAAATTAATTTCCTAGAAACAAAATTCTTTTGAGCTCTCTTGGCCAAGCTTTGCCTACAGATCATACTGTTGTGGGTTTAGTGCTTTGGGCACCACATTTCTTTCCAGACTGATGAAGAAGAGCCAAAGGTAGCTAACATTTTCTCTTAGCATCACATCTATGCTCCCTTCATATATAATTATGGAAAGAATTGTCACCAACTGAAAAGGTAGCACCTTGATTATCTGGCCAAAATTAGATGGGGTATTTCTCAGCCTGTCCATCTGGAAGGACTGGATACTTCATTTGCACAAAATGACCAAGTTATCACTTCTCAGTGCTTCAGGTTTCTGTCTAGTGAAAAATGTAACATAGGAAAAAAAGGGCTTTTGCCATCGTAGATTATTCAAAGCTTCACCAAGTATACAACTTTTTTTTTTTTGGTAGTAGAAAATGGTACTAAACAATGCTGTTAGCATTGCTAACTCTTTTTAATATTTGATTTTTGCTGATGAAACATCTGTGTTTCCCATCACTGAAGAGTAAGTAAAACCTTATACTTGGCCTCTACTAATATTAAGGTCTACATCAAACTTTTGGATTTTCTGCAGTTGTCTGAATTCTTTAAGGTCTTCTAACATGATAGATTATGCATTTAGCATTGCCAATACAATATTTAATTCAGAGTCAATACTTAGAGGTTTGCATTATAAGTGCTGATGAAATTGGAGTATCATCTGGAACATAGAACTGCTAATAGATTTTAGCAAAATGCATAGTTTTTCTCTTGTTTGGGTTTTTGTTTGTTTGTTTGTTTTTTTAATACTGTCATACAGGTAATAATTGCAGAAGTAATTAGTAATTAGTTAAAAAAAAGACAACAGAAACTGTGCAGTAAATTGTTATGAAAATGAGGGTCTATGGTTGAAGTATGATTTTTAAAAACAGCAATAAATCTATTTTATAGAACCCTCAATTTCCTGATGCATTTTACTCGAGTAGTATTGTGATACTGTTCACAGGAAAGTTATACAAATCATTCAGAAGACTGATTTTTTTAAGAGTGTATGTATAAGTATATGGCTTGCTTGAAGTGTCATAAAAGCAAGAGATCATAGAATGTCATGGACTGGAACCAGCTAGTTTCAACCCCTCTGCCATGGGCAGAGACACTTTCTACTAGACCAACTTGCTCAAAGATTTCCATGTTCATGGCAGGGCAGTTAAACCCAATCACTAGGGTCTCTTCCAACCCAAATCTTTGCAATTGTATGATTCCATTCTAAAATTTATGAAGCGTCATAACTCATTAAGTACTCCAAGCATTCACGATTCAGAAATCTTTCAAAATGGTAGTAGCCTTGAATTAAAGAAATGTGGTCATTGAAATAAATTCTGACTTGTAAAAAGGAGTCTTTTTCAGTTTTCACTGTTTTGCATTCTGTGTAGACTAGTATAAATAATTTATTTTGTAAGAGTTAATATATGGTATTATAACCCCCCCCATTCCTTCAATGTTTAATAGTAGGACTAAATTTAGAATTAATGAACAAACTAGTCTAAGATATAGCACTTCATTAAACTTTGGCTCCAAGGAGTCTGTGCTATTATAGCTTACTTGAACAGAAATGAAAGGAAAAATCAAAATAAAGTTCTTCATATATGTATATATGTAGTAAATCATTTATTCTGCTCTATTCTGTGATTCTGTGATGTTCCTAGCATCCAGAGAAATAAAAGTAAACAACATAGAGAGTAGATGCTTTGTAAGACAATTTCTGCAAGAGATTTCTGTGACATTTGTTGATTGTATAATTATCAAGTGCATATAACTTTTGTTCTGTTTGAGGGAATGGTGAGCAGAATGTATTTCTGGTAAACAATCAAGGATTTAAATGAAAAGACTAAATATTTTTTTTAACTTGAATTAAGAAAAAAGAACTGCAGATGCATACACAAAATAGGACAACAGTACTTCAAGGTTCTGTTCATAGAAATGACATAAGGAAGGACATTTTGGGGTGAGATCAACAGGGAGATACCAAGACCATTGAGGGGGTTGATCAACATGTCACATGAGGAAATGCTGAAAGAATGAGGATTGTTTAGCCTGGGCAAGAGAGGCAAAGGGGGATTTTATCGCTACCTACAAGCAGCTAATAGAATAAACTAGAGATGATGGAGCCAAATTTCTCAGCTGTGCAAAGTGGAAAGCAAAAGATAACAGACACAAGCTGGAACACAGGATAAGGAAATGAAAAATAATCCTTGTATGTAAGAAAAAAATGCCATGAAGGTGATCAAGCACTGTGACAGGCTTCTCAGAGAGCCTGTGGAACCTGCATCTTCAGAGATATTTAAAAATCATCTGGACATGTCTTTGAGGAACCTGCTGGATGTGCTCTGAGTAAGAAGTTGGACTACATGACCTCTGGAGATCTTTTCTGACCTATATAAGTGTGAAATGATCTTCTGTGTAAGGAGAAACCTCGAGAAACATGGAAGATTTTTATTTTATTTCATTTTTCATTGCCATGGGTAAGTAAGGAAAACAATTCACTGTAGAAGAAGCAAGCCAAAATGAGACATCAACTACACTTTTACTCATGTTTCCAGTCTATCAAAAGATAAATAATACAAATCAAATTCCCTTTAAATTGCTGGGGATCTTAAGAAACGTTCAGAGCAGCTCCAGATTAGCAGAATTCTGAATTGTCTATTGCTTCAGCTGCAAATGGAAGAAATTCAGTAGGATAGATCCAGGCAAAATCTGACTGCAGCGAGGTCAAATGTAGAAGGTTCAGTCCTAAGTAACAACACAGACTGTGTATTCTCCAGACATAGCCTGGCCTGCTTCAAAATTCTCTTGTTGGAGCAGGCATTTTAAGAAGTGCTCAAATAAACTGCAGCATAGGTTTTCTTAAATGATGACATGACTAGCAGTCTGTAGAACAACAGAATTAACAGAGTATCACTTACATGCCATGCACTGAAACAGTATACCTGTATATCCCAAAACACAAAACTTTTATTATCAGGAAGAGATCAAGATGCGGTCCTTGAAGGAATAACATGTCCCTCATTGGTGCTTTAACTGCTAAGTAATATGAAACTATCTCTTTTTCAAACATAAAGAAGTGTCAAACCATTTTTTTTCCCAAAATACGATATTTCAATTTGAGGTCTTAATAAATTTTGTGGTTTCTTAGAGGTGTTTGTCCAAATTATTGCATTTGAGCAATCTAATTTAGTACTTAACTCTCAAAATATTCAAACATTGTAACTATTTTTTTCCATATTGACTCTATGAGGAGCCTAAGCAGCAGAATTGAATTATCAGAATAGCTATGGCTCACACTAAATCTGCTTTTCAAATATGGTAGTATCTAACCTAGGAACATTGGGCTGCATAAAGTTTTCATCACCTTGGCTCATTCTTATCAGGAGGAAGAAAGGATTAAATGAGAAATAATTTTACCAATGACCTGCACTGAAATCTGCAGCTAGCAGAGTGCTAAATGTATAACTGAAAGTAATTAATAAGAAATACTGATGAGAAGAATATCTCTTAAACCCTCTTAAACCCTTCTCTTCTCAGTGCTGTGAAGGGTCTCTGAATCATTACCTGAGTATGTCACTAACAGGGGGTGAAGGACAAGACAAATTGGACAGAAAGGGGAAAAAATGCAATTCAGTTACAAACCATGGTTTTAAGTCTTGATTTTGAGGTTTGAGCCTAGATTTAGCTCAGGTAGTCTTGTGTAAAGTCTGTATGAGGTAATATTACATACCTTTTATAGTTCTTAGACCATTTTAAGCACTTGCATATGATAGTTCTCCCTACTAGTTCTTAGGGTTTCGTTTTACAGCTAGCTTATGCTAAACTGGGACAGTGCTCCTACTGTGATTCAACCTTCTTTTGTGCCTGTAGCCAAATTTCCTTCTGTCTTCTAGCACTGGTTATTGTAATGATTTGTAAGACATGGGAATAATATGCCCATTGAATACAATTGATTTCAGAAAAAAAAGATAAAACATTTTTTAAGTGATTTTGAATAAGCTGCTTTTGAATCTACTGCCTAAAATGTGTCTCTTAGAATATAACAACTTAATTCCTACTAAAGCTTTTCAAAAGGCAAATACAAATTAGCATGATTAACACTACTGCCTCAAGTACACTTTGATGTTTATTTCAGGGTTTCTGAAGTTAATAGTCAATCTCAAACTACCCAGAAGTTTGTATCGGGACCAAACTTCTGCAGTGGGGTTTCATAGTAGTTTTGGCTCTTTGTTTGTGTATTATTTCTGTATTGGTAACAAATCATTTCTTTCTCATTTTCTTCTGCATTCCTGAGCACCATCTGGAGAAAAGAAGAGTCTGGGTGATTTGCAATTTTTTTCCCACATATTTGCCATGCTTTCTTTTTCATAGCACAAGTAAATGCAAAAAGCAGAAACAAAAATTCCTATATTGGGCCAGATTCCTAGGTGCTGTAAATCAACAAAATTGTCAAAAGAGATGTTATTTTTTGTGTTTGTCATATTGCCTATTTAAAGGGAACAGTTTCTCATTACCTATAATTTCAATACTGTGAATGGCATTTTTTTCCAGGAGATAAAATTTAATATAAAAACAACCTTTCGAAAGAAGAGCAAAATACACAGTACAAAAAAAAAAAGTGTTTTCAGGAACATTGATTGATCTACGCAAATTAAATCTGGACTTCTATAATTGCCTCTTGAAGTCCTTTCCAGAAGGAAAGTTTGAAACTCTTCTTTCAGCATTTTGAAAATGTACATGAGTGTTTTTTAAAGACAAGTTTGGAAGAGATAGAGAGAAAAGAGTTTTGATATAAAATAGCACCTGGGATATCACTTACATTCTTCACCATTAGCTTATTCAGTTCATTTGCTATCTTGCTTATTTCATTCTGCAGTGCATCTTTAGGATACACATATCTTGCCAGCTTTTTTTCTTACTGTAACTTTCATTATATATCTTTAGTGATGGAAGTCTCTTCTATATGACAACCTATATTTTCACTTATAAGTGTATTTTATTATTTTGTAATTAATAAAAAAGACGTGTGTATTTATATATAATAATTAATCACCACTTTGACCTTGTTAATCAGAACATTCAATGATTCACAATCCTGTATTTATCTACATATCCTGTAGTTTATAGATGACTACTCAAAAATTAATGTGCAAATAAAGTCTTCAGGTTCAGCTTCTTTCTATCCCTTTCAAATTGTAACTAGCATACTTAACTTTCTATTTGACCTATAATACCTTATAATACCTTAGCAATTATATTGCTAAAATGACATTTGTCTGTGTTATGCCATATAGCATCTGCTACAGTTTTCAACCTTCTAATTTACCACACAGGTGTCTAATTCTGTATTTTTTTTTTTTCTCTAATAAGGTCAGAGTGCCTTCTAGTCTCAAAGAGTACATGAAAGAAAATCATTAGATGTACCTTGTTATGTGAAGAATTCAACTTTTTAAAGAGGAGGAGGGAAGAGGAATCTTTCTTTTCCCTCCCTTGCCCATTCTGTTCTCCCTCTCCCCTCTTCCCCTTCCTCTCCCTGTCCCTCTCCCTGTCCCTACCTTGTCCCACCTCATCTCTTGCATTGTTCATACTCTCCTGGCACAGTTTCTCATTACCTGTTGGTCATTACAGTATTTTGAGTGACATTTATTTATAGGAGATGAAATTTAACTTAAAAACAAAGAACAAATTCCCAAAGAACAACCAATGCATACCTTTTTGCCCTGTTACCTCTTTCTTCTATCTGCCTCTGGCCCTAGTTCTATATCATTTTGATATAAATGAGCCTTGTTAAAGGTAAGGCAAGTTGTTGTACAAATTATTGGTTCCACCAATTTTACCCTCAGGTTCAAAATGTGCACACAGAATATGATGGAAGGATGAGATCAGAAACTGATTTGAATTTAATTCAAATTCCATGACAAGGAGTGAATGATGTTTTGAATGGAGTTCATGCAACAGTTGTGTTTTTTCCTATTATATTCTATTAAAGTTCTCCAGAGAAAGACTTCAGATTTTATCTTTATTGGAGATTATTTGGTTTCGGATTTTTTTTGTATATATTATTTTCAATATTTTGTTCCAAAGTGTCTAAGTATAGATGCCTATGACTTTTGTTACACTACAGTTCTGGAGGACTTTATTTGCTGTCATTAAGCTTGGATTTTATCATTCAATTGCTAGCAAAAATAATAAAAACTGTGTGGTGTATTTCAGCTTTTGATAGGGGTGATCTGCGCAGATAAATCGTACTTCAGAAAATTAAAGTATAATATAATAATGACTCTTACTTTTGAAATGACCCATTCAGTTAAAAGAAATAGCTTAAAGGTTAAATATAAGAGAACCATTTGCAATCAGTGTGCATTATACCTAAAGCTAAGTATGTCATTTAAGGTGATTCATTGATAAAAGCTCCATAAATGATAATGTAACCTGAAACATGGGACTGTGTTCTGGACATCACACAAACTCTAATATCAGAAAGGCAGAAAGCCGAACAAGAAAACCTGACTTGCAGGCTAGTGGCAAGTAACCTGCTACAGAATTGTGAAAGAATGGCTGCACATTTAATATCTTGTTACTTCCTCAGTTGTTACAAATCTACGATTTGAAAGTTCTGGGATTTTTGGGTACTGCTGTACTTACCAGGTGTTTTTACAGCCACTTCATGACTCCCTCTTGGAGTAGTAATGTTTATTTGCTGAAACTCATCATCTTGCACTGCATGTTCTTGAAAGCAGAGAACATAAACATCACTGGAAATCAATTTCTAATATGATTTTAGGCACTCAAGTCTGCCACTTCCAGAGTTCATCCTTTCTTTTTCCCTACTCTACTCTTCCTGCAAAGACAAGCTGTCTGTCTATTTCTTTTCAAATTACCTTCAGATTCCAGGAGAAGGAAACCATGAAACTACTGAAGCAGAAAGACTGTTCAACTGGAAAGATTTTGCAAGTAATGAGATATTGCTTAATTGCCTTTTTGCTGTAGCAGATTTTAAACAGTAGACAACATCACTCTGTCTTGTGGTTCTTTCTGCAAATCTTTAGTATTTGCATAGAGGAAATCTTGACTACATAAAAGACTGAACTGTATTGCCTGTTAATAAATCAGCTGTAAATGGCAAAGAGTCTTTCAAGGAATACAAACTGGCACTATTTGTAAGAAAACAGGAAAGTCGCTTGCATCCCTTTCATGACATACAAAATCTCAGCTTCAAACTCTTTGGTTTTATGCTTTTTTTAGTTGACTATTAGATGAGCTATCTATCCATTTTTGATGTGCTGATCGTAAAGGAGCCTTCCTAGAATTGGATGACTTCCCAAAATTCCATTATTTTCAGAGTGTAGCTCGGTTTTCATATGCTTATGTCTACCAAAACATGGTTTAGTGTACTGGAAAGGAAAAACTTATGAATTGAGGTATTTGGATTTCTGGGTATTATTTTTATTATTATTTAAAAGAAAAAAAAAAGCACAAATGGAAAACTCAGTTTCATTATTTTTGTCTTCAAGATTACTGTCAGGATTGTCTAAATACTTATACATATGTTAATGACATGAAAAAAAGCCCTTAGTTATCTATTGTATAGCAGCAAAAAGGATGTTTATTCATAGCAGAAAATAAGTATGTACTTTGTTGAGGATACCTTCCTTAGAAAAAGCTTACTTGAAAACGAAATTTCTGTCATGGTGTTTCTTGTATCATTTCAATAAGATTGTTTCAAAAACCTTGTCAAGAATTAGGGACATAATCTTCTAATATAGTTGAAATGATTTTAAAATAGTTAAAATAGTCACTTGTCCCTTTTATTTTTTTTTTCCATTACTCATTTGTTTTTTCAAACAAGATTTAAACTTTCTATATATTTTCAACCTTTTCCATGATTTTCAAATATCAATTTAGATTAGAAGTGGTTTATAACTACTTGTTTTCATCTTCCTCTTTCACCTGTCCTAGCAGCACAATGCAGATCTTTCAAAACAGCTTTTGACAGCAACAGAGCAATACAACACGTTGTCATAAATGTTTTCCCTAACTAGGTTTGAAGTTGAATAAAGAAATTAATAAGTCTGAATACTCAACTACTGGTAAATTATAGCAATAGTCCTTAAGCAAAAACTGTGTTTTGCTAATGCAGCATTGTATTGGTCCCTGCTGTACAGTGATGTGCTGGTGTTTATCTAGAGTTAAATTTTCTTCATAGTAGCTTGTATGGGGCTATGTTTGTCTTGGAAAAAAGCGTTGATAGAGCATTTCTGTTCTAGCTATTGCTGGGTAGTGGTTTCACAGAGTCAAGGCCTTTTCTGTTTCCCATTCAGCCATGCCTGTGAAAAGGCTGGGGATTCACAAGAAGATGGGCTGGAAGACAGCTGAGACAGCTGATCCCAACTGACCTAAGGGAAAATCCACACCATCTGTTTTCATACTCAGCAATAAAATCTGTGGAAAAAAGAAGGAAGGCGGTTGTTCATAGTTATGATGCTTGTGTTCCCAAGTAACCATTATTCATGAAAGACCCCTGCTCTCCTGGAGATGTCTGAAAACCTCCCTGCCAATGGGAAATTGGGAATAAATCCCATGGTGTGCTTTGCTTGTGTGTACAGCTTTTGCTTTCCTCATTAAATTGTCTTTGTCTCAACTGACCACTTTTCTCACTTTTACTGTTCTGATTCTCTCTCCCATCTTGTTGTAGGTAAGTGTCTCTGTGGAGCTTAGGTACCTGTCAGACTGAAACCACAAGAAGTGGGGTTTTGAATATCATGATTATTTGTAAGGATGACAGCCTCAATCTAAAATAATTTAAGTACAAGTAGGAACTCCTCCATGAAACCTGCATTGGTGAGAAATTACAAATTTTTTAAAATATAAACACTATAAAATCAAAGGAATATTGGAATAAAAAAGTAACATGTCAAAAGATGTCAAAAGTTTTGACACTTGAGGTTAAACAGCTGATAAAAATAGGTTAGAATTGATGACTATTGTACTACATTGAACAGGATAAATTTGGGTTGGGACACAATTATTTTTCAACTAATCACATTATAGCAAAAATAAGGATATAGGTATGACATTCAGTCAGTGTGTCCTCTTTGAAATATTTTCTTACTTAATAAAAAGCACTTTGATATGTTCCACTTTTACACATCTAGGAGACCTTCACTAGAGGAGTCTTGCGCTACAGAAATACCACAGAATTTTTTGACACACTCTAAATCATTAGTTTATTAGCTAGACAACCTTAGGACTACAATTATTAACTGCACTGTAGCACAGATTAACTTCTGCTCTTTGTCACCTATATCTGTTCCTTGTTTATTTTCAGACTGATGGTTATTAAATCTGGAATTCTGAACTGCTCCTGTTCTTGCTCTGCCTTACAGCATACTCAAAGAGTGTATGCAGAAATCTCAAAAAAATAAAGCTTTGAGGTTTTTTCAATCCTGCTCATTGTTTTTATCTTTCTGTGGCCATCACTAGCTTTGCTGTTGTTGTGTCCTAGACAAGCAGACCTGTATTCCTTTAAAAGATGGCTCCTGTGCTCCAAAGGTACACTCTGGAAGTACAGGAGAGGGCTTTTGCATACTGATAACTTGTCCTAATAAGTGGCTGGGATACGGCTTGGGTGTTCAAGACAGAGAAACCACAGTAAAGCTGTCTTGTGCAGCATTATACAGCCTCTGTTTGCTTGACAGAGGTGGAATTTGGTGATGAAATGAAAAATCTGTAGATCAAGGCCTTTATCACTATAACATGGGCAGAGATAGTTAAGATACAAATGACAAGGAATATGTGACAAATGATCTCAACTTTGACTCAGAAAAGGAAACTTTACAAATTAATCCATCATACTGTTTAGCTTTTAGCTTTTCTTTTGTGACTGCCATTAATAGTGTCAAATGTGATCGTTCCTTTATGACACCTAATTTTCTGTCTTTTATAGAACATCATTATAGATCACACAGATCACAGTTCTGTTAACTCACAACTGCTTTAGATTTTTTCCCATGGAATATCTACTACAACCTTCTGCCATGTTTCAGTGGAACAGGACTACCTTGTGTGTGCTCCATGCAAAATTTCTTTGTCTTCAGCATATTCTATGTGACATTGACCAATTTGTTTGAAACAAATTAGCTAAAGGATTTAGCAAATGAAGAAAAACAAATAGTTTTCAGAAGTATACTAGATTGAGCAGGAGACATTGATTCTTCACATACAGCCTTGTCAAAGTTCTGTGGAACAAAGCTAACATAACTGGAAAAAATGAACACATCCATCAACGAAATCCAAGATGAACAATATAGTCTGAAATTGTTCTCCATATTATGATTTTCTTGGGAGTTTTTTATTTCTTTGTTTGTTTGAGTTTTTTACTTGGTTGTAGCTTTTTTGGTAGTAGATAATTTATTTTAGAAATAAGAGAATATTCGTCATGGGAATTGTTTGAAAAAGCCTTACCAGGTGAAGTTGCACCAGGATTTCTACATAATAAAAAAATATGTTTTTGTCCTTCACTCTAGAAAAACTGTCTTTTCACCTTTCTGTCCCCAAATACTATTTCATAAATCATTCTGATCTCTATCATCTTAGATATAATCAGTTTTCAAGGTGAATTACAGAGATCGCAAGTATTTATCAAATTCTTTTTGCTGTACAATAAGAATTATTGACATGCCCAAGGCCCACCATGCTGACTATTTTATTCAGAGTATATGTGTAGTGAGCAGACTGACAGAAATGGGAACAAAAGGATCAGGACAATGAGAGTGTGGTTATAAACATCAAACCAGAAAATGAAATGAACAGAAGAAAGACTGTCAGACACAAGAAGGAAAAAAATGTATGCTGTAAACCAAACATTAAATGGATGATTTCTTTTTTTTTAAAAAAGTGTTCCAATTCATGAAAAATAAAAACAAAAATAATTTGGAATTTTGATCTTTTCATTGCAAGAGGATCCCCATCAGTGTTGAATCCATAAGGGTTAGTGGTTACCAGGCAAAATCCAGTCTGTTATTATGAAGCCTAATAAGACTTTTCCTTTGATTTGTGTTGAAGTTGCTTCTATAATGACCAAGTTAGGAACCATTCACTTTTGTTGGTGTACCATCATTTTCAGCTGTTTCCTCTTGTACTAACTAAACTAAACTGTTACAATTACTTCTCTTAATAAAATAAACCTTCTATACTGATCCCTCCTCCCTGTCCCTCATAGTGATGCGCAGTAAAACTGAAGAATTTTACTGATACGGCAACAGAAAACAGCAAAACTCTATAACCATCTTATTTCATAAGAAATAATTCGAGTGTTCTAATTTTACATCTTATATCTGTTTTAGACATTGTTTCTCTTCAGGTGATTGCTTTGCTTGGCATATGTTTAAAGTGCTCGTTGGTGTTTTCGTTTTTAATTGCATGCCAAAAGAGGTTTTGTCTTTAATGAAGCAACATACAAAAAAATTTACAAAGCTCTATTTTGAACACGGTATTCAATGTCATTAAAATTCAGTTCTTTAGACATTTCTCAATGCTGCTTTTTGAGTTTATTATCACAAATGATGTTTTTACAATCCCTATTCTGACTGCTGTGTTGACTCACACACAATAGAGTAAGAAATGTCTAATAGTGATGTAATCCCACAGGAAGCATCTTTTTACTTTCAAAATATTGCAAATAATATTCTGTGTTGCATTAAATTAGCATGAGGCTGATGAAGGGTAAAATGTACCAGCAGTATAGTTCTCAATTTTGCTGTTCACCGGCAGTGCTAGCAGTTGCTGCAGCAAGTTCAGAATGATAAACCTTATGGAAAAGTCCTTTGATAGGAGCTCTATATCGAACAATAGTCATGTTATTTCAAAAAACTAAGAAAACCTTAATAATCCAAAAAGTTATCTGTATATTCATCTTGATTAAATGAAATGTTAAATATGGAAAGACTGTCAATGTTAAAACAACATCTGGTATAAGCCATGTGTATCATTGATTGGCTTTTGCAGAACTACTTATTTTGGCATACCTTTGCATAGGTTATGCAAATTCGCTTTTTTAGTGTTTGTTTGTTTGTTTGTTTTCATTTTTATTTTATTTTAAGATACATTGTATGGGATGAGTTATACTAAAGCATGTTCATAGATGAAACTAATTATGTGTAAGGATCAGAACTAGTTGTCCATTTTGAGAGAAGGTCATAGTTAAATGACTCTAATGACTATAATTAACAATGTTGTAGTTTAATGTGGCAGCCAGCTAAAGACCAAGCCATTTTCTTACTCCCTGGCATCAAAGTGGGATGGGGGAGAGAATCAGAAAAAAAGAAAAAAAAATTGTGGGTTGAGGTAAAGACAGTGTAATAGGACAGAAAAGAAAGTGGAAATAAAAACAACATTAAGAAAATAAGAATAAGAAAATAAGAATACTAATACCAGTGACAACAAAAGAATTAGAATATACAAAAGAATCGATGAATGACACAATTGCTCACCACTTGCTGATCAATGCCCATTCTGACCCTAAGGAGCAGCCCTTGGCCAACTTTCCCCCCGAGTTTATTTGCTATCATATTCTACAGAATATCCCTTTTGCTCATTTGTGAAAGCCATCCAGCCTTTCTCTCCTCCCAACTGCCTGTGCTCTGCAGTCTCCTCTCTGGCAGTGCAATATAACAAGGTGAAGACTCCTTGATTTGGAATAAGCACTTCTTGGCGACGGCTGAAACATCAGTATGTTGTTGTTCTCATCCTAATAAACACAATATTGTACAAGTTACTGGGAAGAAAATTAACTTTATCCCTGCGGAAACCAGGACACACAACTAAACAAAATGAATTATTCTTGATTTATCTTGACTAGTTGTGAACTAGTTCTTCAAGTAGGCCTTCTATTTACAGATTTTATCTTTACTGTCTGGCTGGTACAAAGTATCAAGCATATTCTTCCCATTTTGCCCATATTTCAAGCAAGAACAAAGGAGATTGTGCTTTTCTGAACTACTTAACTTTCTTTAAAAATCGTACTAGATACATCTTCTAACATTTATAAGATTGGTTCAGTATAAAGTCAAACTCACATCATGTTTCTCACAGTAGTGAACCGGAGACACTATTTCCTGAATATTCCAGATCAAACACAGAAGCATTAATAAGCTCTCCTTTCCTTAAAGATCCGGAAGAAAGTGTATGCTTATTCCTATATGAATCCATAAATGCAAGTTACGTTACTAATTTCACCTATAACCACCATCAGAAATCTCACAGGCATTTTCACTGTAAGCCCCCTTATAAGGTTTAAATCCTTTCCTTCTTTTCAATATCAGTGAAAAGTGTTCATCAGTGTTCAGTATTTCCCTCTGCTTCATTGAGTACACTTTCCTTAATCTTTGTGAAGAAATAATCTGTTAAGGAGGTTTCCTTTTAAATGGCCATGTTAGCAAGTTACTTGTGATAGGAGAAGACTGGAACATACCTGACTGATATTCCTGTCAAATGAGAGAATTGATAATATGCTGGACAGATAAGAGAGACTTATCCTTTATTTATAAAATGGGATTACTGAATAAAATCCTCTGGGATTTAGTTCATGTAATGATTTTATTTTTTGCCTTTTTTTAATAATTCGAGCAATTTTATTTATCACTAAAACCCACATAATTTAAATATTTTATGTTAAAAGAATGCTGAAGTTAAAAAACCGAGAACTCAAGAAGATACAAATGGCTAGAATTTAGGATGTATACGCTTCACCATTTGGTCCCCTACACTGTGGCCTATAGTTGTTGGGTCATACAGGAAGTCTTGTCAATCACAGAGATGCATAAAGTGAAATATAGGAAATTAAAAGTAGAATTTAATGCCTAAATTCCAAACCAAACTTTCACTAAAATTCCCCAAATCCTCATTTTCATATAGTATATCTTGAAATTATGTGGTGAAATGTGTTTATGGGGTTCAATACATATGACTGGCAGAGGTTTGGTCTTTGTTCTGAGGTATAATTGTAATGTATTCAGTGACTGTCTCCTATAAAATATGTAGCAATCTATGGGCCAAGACCAGGATACTCAGAATCAGTTGTTTTCTGGATCTGAGTTTTATTCTGTACTCATAAATCTTGCATTCCTGACTCCACCATGGCTTGACTTCTGTAGTAGACATGGCAGATGGTGTGGAAAAAATCTGAAGTTTTGCAGAAGGAGTAATCTCGACTGAATGACTTTTCCAATCATACCAAGTTCATTGATATCCCTTTGTCTTTCTTAAATGGCTATATTTTCAGATAAAATTAAAGAACTAGGCTGGGGAATTCATTTTTACAAAGGTGTTTATGTCAGCACTGTGGATTAACACCTACAATGGTGTCTCCATGTTTGGCACTTCCTCTCAGCTGTTATAATCATAATAATATTGTATAACTGCAACAGAAAGAAAACTTCCATGGAATTCAAATGACCATTTGATAATTTTTTCTTGCTATCACTGTTTCTCTGCCCTACATCTCATTTGTTACTTATTTAAACATTGTTCTGAAAAAGAATGATTACTTTCTAGTAGGATTTATTTCTGTTGTTTCATTATTAATCTCTCAGTTGGGATGTTATTCTCCCTATCTCATAATGCAGAACTAAAAAACACTGACTGAGGGTCAACATTATCTATTTATTTGGAATGTGCTTGATGAAACCTAAAGAGGTACAAGAAATGACATGTTTTTGATCCCTTGTACTGTGTAGCAATACCAGTTACTGATGCAGGAACCCAAAATCTACATAATCTGATAAAATGGTTCAAATACTACTCTTGACATAGGTGGATGAAATTCTGAGATCAAATCTTCTGTTGATCTGTAGAGGTGTTCTCTTTCTTCAGAAACTGACACTGTTTTAGTCTATTGACTACAAACTTAGCACGAATCATGCTCTTTTTCACACATAGATAAGGACAGAATCAACAAACAACACTGTTGACAAATGATAATGTTTTATTTACATTTTACCATTTTAGTTTAAAATTAGAATTTTAAAAAGAATTAAAAAATGCATTTGCATGTGTAATATTTCACCACACAGGTGAAGTTTTCTCATTGGCATCATGACATTTTAACTTTGTTTTAGATACTCTATGTGAAAACTAGAGTTTGTTGTGAAATATGAAACACACCATTCTCAGAATGCATATATTTTTCTCAGCCATGAATCTAAGAACATATGAAAGAAAATTTTGTAAGCACACATTTATAAGTTCACCTGTCTCTCATTTCAGTGCTTGGGGGGGTTCAGAAACTTTATCTTCATGTCTAAAATCACATGACATGTTAAACCTCTTTGACAGTTGTCTAATAAAAAAATGGAATGAATTAGTTTTTTGCAAATAGCCCAACTGTACTGTTTGTCACCTTCATTCTGATAATATCAAAATATTCCATTTGCTTCCAAAACTTAGTGAACAGTTTGGCAGAAAGTGCATCTAATTTAGTTGATACTAACAATATTTCAAATAAAATCATATGAAATATCTTCTTCTTTCCATGTAGCTTGCAAGATTTAAGAGTTGTCTTTTTTCCCTCCCATTATTTAATTTTTTCCTGCTCTCACATCCTGAAAGTCATTGGGTTATTTATCATTCATTTGCTACTTCTCAGTTGTTGAAATCAGTCTACATTTTCTTTCTCTCTTTTTTTTTTTTTTTGTTTGGGTAGCAAAATGGAAAAGTTTATTAGCTTGGTTTAGATTAGATAGATGGCATGCACCTGACTATGTACAGAATAATTTTGTTGTGGGTTTATTCGATCTAAATGAAGTGAATATATTTACCTTGATCAATCAGACTGAATAATAATGATGCACTTCACAGTGACTTAAATCACTTTTCCCAGGACAGCACCATGTGATTTCATCCTCCAAAGCAGACTAACAAAAATGCTCCATTGCTCTTACATCTGACAACTTTATTTTCACATGTTCAATTTTGCAAAGCTTGAAAGGAATTTTGGAAGTTGTCTGCCTCATAAAGCATTAACTAGCTCTCTCGCCAGGAAAACTTTTCCACTATAATTTTTCAAAAGAGTAGGAAATAAAATGGGCAAAGAAAACACAGTGATTTGGATAAACAATCATATTCACCAGATACTGTTTACAAGGTAAACATGGTACAATAAATTTTACTTTATACTCAAATAAATGATAGCTGTTTTAAATAAGAAAGAAACTGTCATACAATATTGACCTAATTCTTATACCTGATTTTAAATTGCTCTGAAGTTAAATAGAATTCAATTTGTGTCTCACTTTCAACAGTATTCTGAAAAAACATCAAATAAAATCATTTATTTTGGTAAGAAAAGTTTCAAGAAAGGAAGGTTTACCAAATGCCAATGTTAATATGTGTATATGAAAACAAGTAAACTCATAATATGAAATATATCTTTCCCCAAACACACTTAGAAGAATTTATAACTATTAAAATTGATGGCATATATTAGGAATACATATCTGGCACAACGCTTCCTATTTTGTAGACAATTCCAAGTGATGTAAGCAGATATTTTTGCAGCTAAAATCATGATGATGATTACATCACTCATTTAAGTAATTAATTAGTTAATGAGTATTTATTAACATTTTCACTAAATAACTATTACTTCCCCTTCCTTTTTTTGTTTCTTTCATCTTTTCTTGATACATACCTCTCTTTTTCATGGTGTAGCGCTACAAACAAGAGCACTTACAGTAATACAGTCAGTACCAACACTTAAAATAACAGCATTATTTCAATGAACAGCTGAAAAGACCTAGTGGTACCAGACTTGTATATCAAGAAGATGCTTACATTTTACAGAATTTTTTCTCTTCTAAAGTGGCTGCTGTTAACTTATCTGGTATAAAAGTTTTTCAGTGATCATGTTTACTGACCATACAGTACTTTTTCATATTCTAAGACCTTTACAAACCTCCTGTAAATACAGCCATTACTTTAACAGGATTTCATTCAAAATGTGGAGAGAATCTTTCCCTTTTCTTGTCTTCTATTGAGGTTACCTACTCTATCACATTGGTGACATGCCCAGTGTCTAAAAGCACATGAAGTGCAAATGTCATACCCAAGAGACAAAGTCTTAATTCAAAGCTTATTGCAGCACTGAAATCCCTGGAGAGAAAAAAACCCCAAAAACCCCCTGATTTCAGTGGCCACGGAGAAAGACAAGAAATGCAAAAATATGTTCATTATAGTGCTGTTACATGCAATATTAAGGTACATTCATTACAATGAATGCAAGTAATGGACAACGGAAACCCATAACAATACTTGTCAGGGAGAACAGTTCCCACAGTGTAAGTAAGATTGAAGGCAATTTGACAACGGAGAAGGTCACATAGCAGATGATTATCAGCTTGCTCTTGCAGCACAGAGCATTATTTAAGAGAAAGTGCATGGTGGACTGTGTCAGGAGGACGATTCTCTTCTGTTAATAGAAAAGAATAAAAAGGTGGCAGAGAAGGTGCAGCTCTAGAATGATTTAAAAGTGATGAATAAACAATTAAATTAATGTGGTCAGTGATCATATTGCAGAAAGATAGGAAACATGTTCTGAATGACAAAACAGAAGATAATTTTACTGATAGCGTGTCAGATCTCCAAAGATAGATGCTGATGGAATGATCACAATTCTTAAGATACAAAATAGCTACCCCACTGAGAGCTTTAGCTCTCAAAACCTCCCTCTGATTTTGAAGGAACTTTAAAAGAAAATTCTAGCAAGGGATTGATATGATGACTCACAAATGAAACAAGTCAAGAAACCAAGTTCTTGATTCTTGGAGTAAAATATTCAAATAAGGATGTAAAAGTTTTCTATAAGGCCTAACATTTAGACATTTAAGACTGCAGGTTTTATTGACTAGCAAATTTCCCCATGTAATATGATATGCAATATTTCTCCATGTAATATGAAGACCTCAGGTCCCACATATTGTTCAAGAAACAGCCTGGTAGGAATGATGTAGGCAGAGATATATCAGAAATCCCAGTGTACTGTAGGGCTGTAAGTACATGTTTGTGTATGTATATGATTTTATCTCTTCATGAGCCACAGATGATAGGTGCAGTGTGGGCATCAGTTCAGGAAGCAGTCTGTGGTGCTGGCAGACATGTTCATTCTCACCTGACAATGAAGTGGTTAGAACGATTGAAGGATCTCTGTATCTGCAACCCATGAGTATTCAATTTCACATCTTCTGAGTTCTATCAGAGTGTCCACATTAACCTAATTTTTCAAGCTACAACCGCTTCTAAGATGGGGATACTGTGCATTTCTAGATCTGAAGTAGTGCTCCTGCAAGCAATTGCTGCTAGAGAAAGGGGCACTGAAATCAAATCCAAATGTTAATTTTTTTGTTGGATAAATTTCCAGAGGGATTGTGAGATTGAACTGCCTCACTGCTTGGTTAGCTAAAATGCAGGAGACAGTGGGAATGTGCCCTTACAGATATGGGGGAGGTTGGCACTCTCAGCACAACACTGTCCCAAACGGGCTTGAGCATGCAGGGAGCCTCACTGCCAGTTGAGCCAGGGAGAGAGCACACCACACTTTATCATGTTGAACAAATACAGAAACGAAAAAAGAGCAAATGAAGTAAATAGTACAACAGAAATAAAACAGCAAATAAAATGCCAGAATTTTGTGTGTTTGAACAACATTTTTAACAAAAAAATTTGTGTTTTGCTTTATTGAAGAGTAACTACATGAATGAGCACATGTCAGATGGGTTGATAATTACCAGGAACAACTGGTATAGCTGCAGATAGAGGCAAGCACACAAGATAGTGTCATACACGTTGAAATCTTTCAGTAAGGAAGCCTTATGGAGACAAAGAAAAAAAAGGTAGGGGTTTTTATGTTTGTGCATCAGAAATTGAGACATATCTGCAGAAATATATACCTTGCTATATTCTGATAGGGGAATAAAAGGAAAGCTAGAGAATGAGATTTCCTTTTACACTGGAATAGAGGCACCCAGAGCCGGTGTAGGGGAATCTATGTATATGAAGATACACAAGTATTTGTACTAGATACGTGAACACTTACTACCCAAGACCCTTGTGTTTCATTATTATTTGAAAAACAATTGTATTTGATTAACTGTGATTGATTTGTACATTCTATTAAATAATAAAATCACATAGTGTTAATTTTTATTTTTGTATTGATTGCATTTATTTTCTTAAATCCCAAAGAAATAAAGGTTTACTTATAGTGACAAAAGTGTTGAACTATAGTTTTTCCACATAAGAAGTGTTTGCCCAATATATGACAACTTAGATGCCATTTAATTTTTTTATTAAACAGGTGGATGCACATAGTTTGAAATATGATATATTAGAACTCATATAAAAAAATGGTTTTGCAGATATTATATGAAAGGGCAGCTGTCCTGGAAGTCGTGTGACATCTGTTTAGTTTTGATGGAAGGCAGTGTGTATCCCTTCAAATAATAATTTTCTTTTTATTTTCCCATATGCTTTTAACTTCTGTCTTTACAATCAGAAGACAAGTTTTCCTTCTCAGTGACATTTGAAAGAAAAAATATTTCAAACAAACAAACAAGCAAAAAAAAAAATAAAATTCCACAAACCCTCTATACCTTCGTTATTTGCCAATACCACATCGTTTTTACATTTCATTTTTTCAGGATCTGTTCAGAATATATATCAGTAGAAAAGTAGAATTTCTAACACTGAAAGTAAACAATGCAGGTGATAGTGATTCAGAATCTCTCTGCAAAATGTGCACTATCCTCATTGTCAGACCCAGATGTTTTCAAACCCATGAAACTCTATTATAAAGCAAACAAGCAAACAGCTTGAGGGAAAGGTATTATTAGGTAGATTTGTTAGGAAGATCTTTAATATGCCATATGGTGACTTGGCACTTCCGAGAAACAGATCTGTGGATGAGTCTATTGAAGTATGCTGATTGGCACAAGTGGAAAAATTGATACCACCCTGGAAAAAAGAAGTGCTTTCAGCAGTATTTTTTCACCAGTGTCACTTGTGATGCATTCCAGGTAGTTCATTTTGACCCAATATCAAATCAGTGATCTTCATTTAGGCTGCTGTTTAGAGGAATCTCTAGACATCTTGGTCACGTGACATGGAGGGCATTTAAAAGATTCATCATGTTATCTAACACAGCTTGCTTGTTTCAGTATATTCCAATTCAGGAAATCCAAACAAAAGGATTTACAAAGGTTTTAAAAGCCTTTTCTTTAAGTAAACAGAAAGTAGGCAAAACATACATTGCTTAAAGTGTTTGGCAACTCAACAGTTTTCATTTTACTTGAAAATTAGTGAATACAGGGGTTTTTTTACCCTATCATTCAGAGATAAATGCTTTTATTGCAGTGTTGTCTGTCAGAGTTTTGTGCTTCCCTTTCATTAGGTAGTTATAGGATTTTGTGGTTTCTTTTTACAGGAATTTGGAATATGAACTATAACATACATGCAAAATTCATCCTCAAAATATTAAATATAGTCTTAGCTCCACTGTAAAAACTGCTAGAACTTATATTGTATTATTTAAATGTCTTCTTTTTAATTGCAGTGTTTTCTCTGTGTCATTACCTGATATCTTACAACATTAACCAGATGGTTAGAGTTGATGATCTTGAAGGTCTCTTCCAAACTTGGTAATTCTGTGATTCTGTAAAATGCATTGTCAACCAATAGCATTTATTTTCCACGATTCCACCAAGGCATAAATCTTAGCAACATTCAGAGTGGAATGTTTATATAAATAATATTCAGAGTTCTGAAATAGATGATCAGGAGAAATTTCCTTCCTTCCTTCCTTCCTTCCTTCCTTCCTTCCTTCCTTCCTTCCTTCCAT